>APFE031735833.1:0-11106 GCA_000404065.3 Pinus taeda | reverse complement strand
TGACAAGGAACATTTTCCCATGTCAACAAGACCATAGAAGAAAATAAAAGCCTTGAGATATGAATCTTTTGAGATAATGGATAAGGTAAGAAATATCGCTTATAGAGTACATGCCCCATGTTATATGTCCATGTACTTAGTAATAAATGTATATAAGATAATATAAGTTTATTAATGTCTGCCAAATGACCAAACTAAGCAATGAGATTGTTTAGTACATGAGTGGCAATAGAAAATGGGAGGTTTGTCTCACTGTCAAGGGTGAAACTCTATCTTGGTACAACAATGAGAAATTCAGTGGGACTATAGTGATCAAGGTTCGGTATAATCACAAGAAGGGTCTCTCTCTGTCAAGGAGGTAGATGATTAGGACAAGGTGCAAATAATTTATGGCCACATCGAGAAGCTTGAAATTGATTTTGGTTATCAACAGATGCCTAAATCAGCTATCCAGATTACCAAGAACCTTCATGTTTGTGGGCGCTACCACAATGCCAAAAAGCTCATTCTGATGATCACCAGGAAGGGAATTGTTGTGAGAGATGAAAATCGTTTCCATTGTTTCTCGAATGGACTTTTTTCTTGCATTGATTATTGTAACGCTAATTTGAAATCATCTCATACAAAACCATGTGACTGCAAGCATAAGAAATTACTTGCCTTTTGTGACAAGCATGTGTTTGATAGAGAAAAATGGACAAATGCAAAAGAAGAGGGGATTAGTAAAATATTTGATGTGTATCAGTTTTTGTTTGGTGTATCTAGGGTGCATACATAGCAAAAAAAGACCTGGATAGTTAATGACATTTTCATAAGACATATTGAATTTCTTCCTGATTCATTTCTTCATATTGGACACAATTTTACAAAAAAATGTCGAATATACATTGAGTATAGTATTGCTAGCAATTTGCATAATGCAGTGTTGTTGGGTGGTGATGGGTGGTATGCCAATGGTGACACATCATGTGATCATATGTCATTGATATAGACAGTATTTCTAGCATAGTTACTTAAGGTTGCATGTTGAAGAGTTCAAGAGAAGTTATGCATCATAGATTCTACATGGCATAACATAATTCACGCTAAAGGTGCAAAATTTATTTGACAGACTGATTTACCTTGGACAATGTGATTTTATATGACAAGGCATGCATTGGGCTTAAGATTGTAAAATATCTCATAACCTTTTCCAATATACTATAATTCAAGGCCAAGGAACACTAACATAGGAAATAATAAACATGTGTAGAACCTAGGACATTCATATAAATTTGGTGTCTAACTACTGAGAACATATACTTCATAATCCATTTTGCCACATTTTGTTCATTTCATTGAATTAGAACTTGCGACAACTCTTTTGTTGAGGCCTAAAAAGAAAGGGATACCTAGAAATTTAAAGATCTACCTAAATTGATTCTACAACTAACTTACATTAATTAATTTAGAATCTCTTTAGAATTGTTTATATGATATAGTTTTGTTCCATGGAATCTTCAGACCCTAAGGATATATGAAAGATATCTAGGAATTTCATCACATTTTTTAAACACTCAATCTCCTTTTTCTTGTGAGGAAGGGGGATCATTTGCAAAGTGAGCATGACTTAGGTCTTTGACATTTGACCCAACAAATATATACTTGTTCACCTTACCTAGTGAACTTTCCAATCTAACAAGTATTCGAGAGCCTTTATTGAGAAAGGCCATGACCCGGAAAATTGAAACAAAACAACCCAATCTTAAATAAAATAGTTCAATATTATTTTTTCAAAATGATAACAACAAGAATTGTTTATTTTTAAAATGACAAATTTTTAAAAACCAGCAAGAAGCACAATTGATATGCAAAGATTATATGACTTCTAAACATGCTTGAAATCTTTATTCCACTTAAAAAGCCTTTTAATACCATTTAGCAAGTTTTGTATCAAATTTCTTAAATAAACAATTATAGACATAATATATAGAAGGGTAATCCATTTCTAATGAGCTCTTACTAATTAGGTAAGAATAAACTTGGGCCCTAAAAACAAATCTCTTGAGACATAATGTGGAGCTTCAACATATGAAACAAAACACTAAAATAAGAAGACAACATTGTTTGATTGATCGTCGAAGATAAACATTATT
Source organism: Pinus taeda (assembly GCA_000404065.3). Taxonomy (NCBI): domain Eukaryota; kingdom Viridiplantae; phylum Streptophyta; class Pinopsida; order Pinales; family Pinaceae; genus Pinus; species Pinus taeda. Next base: position 8,971 of record APFE031735833.1, on the reverse strand, counting down.
AGTAAGTTGTCATTAACTTCCATATGAGTGGAAACATCGTTGAACAAACCAGTAATCATTATTATAAAGTTTCTTCAAATATTAAATCTTATATTTTAGATTCAATAAAGTCTATCCTTAAAGTAAATATGGTCACAGTAAAATTTTCTCCAAATATTAAGTATATTGTATCCTAGCATTTAAAAAAAAAAAAAAACTTTATTTAATCCTATCAAAACATTATTAAAAATCTATCAATATTAAAGCAACATTGTAATCAAAATTCTTCACCTAATACATTTCCTCTTAACTAGGAATGAGTGTTCCTAAAAGAATAATATTATAAAAACAAAGCCACTTTGATAGAAAATAATCACCAAGGGTTACACATTTAAAATTTGTTAGATTTGTTAGAAACATTAACTATTCCATCATACGGCTTGGGAGTATATTTATTAAGACTAAGACCTCTAGTCAAAGCCCCACCAAATATAGACTCTTCCTAGAATTTCAATATATCCTCTTTGGTAGAATACAAAGTTTTTATAAGATGACATGAAGCAATGTAATGGCTATACAATTCACAGTAATTTATCATTTGGCTTTAGAACAAATTTATAAAATCTTTAGTACCAAATATAGCCTCTCCATAAAATTCTACCAGACCATTTATAATTAGAATAAAATTAATTCGATAAACCCCTGAGGAATACCATCGACACCAGAAAATTGCCTTTCTTTGAAACCAAAATTTCCCTACTAACCGGCTCCCTCTTCTAGAGAAAGAGAGTCAAACAAGGTCTTAAAATCAAAAGGCTATCATCTGGAAGAAAGCGACTCTAGAAGTTAGACAAATGTTGCCACTTTTTTGGTTTTTTTTTTACAGAATCAAGAAATACTAATATTATAACATTGTTAATTAAATTGTGTTTTCAAATTTCGAAATGAATCAATTCGACAACTTGCAACTATAATTTCCCCAATTTCTAACTAAATTTCAAATAAAATCAAGTGAAAATTCAGCCTAAAAAAAGAAAAATTACCTCTTTAGAACACAACCTATTTTATTTTGAGATTTAATGAATAATTCTTCATCTCAAAAGATTTCATAAACCCCCTTTACTGCTCATCCGAAACCATCTTCTTCCTTGAATATCACCATCATCACTTGAGTCTCTTCCATTAGCATCGGAAACCATCTTCTTCCTTGAATATCACCATCATCACTCGAGTCTCTTCCATTAGCATCTTCTTGCACTCGAATGGGATGTCGACATCCGATGTGTCATCGAGCTTCAGAAAGTCCCACGTCAGCTCCTTCACTGCCGAATCTAGAAGGCTGTACATGTAATTCACGGCCACTTCCTCTGTACTTCTAGGATGTTCTTTCATATAACATTCAATATTGGATGTCAATTCTCCACAAGCCTTCTCAGCCTTATATGTATGTATGTCATCGGCCAGGCGAGTAATGATGCAGTTGAGCTCTGTGAGAACACGCCTTCCTGGGTAAGCTAATTGATCTAATGCCTCTTGCAAAAGGATTTGCCCTTCCATCAATAACACTCCAGTCACCAGAAGTATACATTGGCTGATGGAAATGATCCCGTTCTTGGTGTATTACTCCAAGCTTGGCACGTACCCAGAATCTCAGATGCTAACCATTCAGCTTCATAATACCCCATAAGATATTCCTCCCACTGATGAATTCAAGATTAAGATTAGAAAATAATTACAATATTGATGTCTTCTCAATAAGTAGATAAAAACAATTTACAAATTCATTCGTATTACTTACTCCTTTTCTGAAAAAGCTAAGCAATTCGCGCCCCTGTAACTTCTCCGCCTCCCGAACCACTTGGTGAACAATTCCTAAAAGATTTTGCAGCAGAGTTTCATATAGTCTGGAAGGCTTTCTGTCAAGGAGAGGTCCTATCTAAAGAGCCAACATAAGATAATTAGGATGATACACAATGTCAATGTAGATGAAGATGGTTGCAATAACATCCTACCTTCTGACAGCCTCAGTGAATAGCTTCAATTCATCAAGGGTTCCATATGTATCATACATATCATCCAGAACAGTATTCAAGCAGGCTACTTTTGAAAAGAGGAATCTGCATTTGGCATATTGGCATATTGGGGCTCATACGTGCCCGCCACTACTATGAAAAAGCATTCCACGGGCCTCTCTCGACCGAAGGGTAATAAAGGGAACTCTGAATGTTTAAACCAGCTGTGGAGCAGAATCAATCAAAGAAGGAATTAGAACAAGTTTCATCATTCAAAGAAGGAATTATAAGAAATTTGAAACTGAGTAACTAATTTCTGAGTAATTAGAATAGAGTGGATATACACTACATTCTGGAATAATAGCATAAATCATTAGGTTGGTTTATTACGTAGTGACATGCTTCATCTCTTTTTGATGAATTGCCTGGATAATGTTGAAGTCCAGTTTAGCCAATAGGCAGCCTGAAATTGGATAAAAATGGAGCACCTGGTCAGTCTTATTATTATTATCAGCCAGGCACTAAAGGAAAGAACCAACAAATTATGCTAAATTTGGGAACAAGGATGAAGAGAAATTATGAAAGTGAAATTGAATCTGGGGTCTCACTTACTTATAAACACTTTTGGCTAAGCGTGCATAATCTGAACTATACCCTTGACAATATCTCTTTGCTTCTACTCTGGAAACACTGACATGCCAAGAATTCTCCAACTGGTATTGAATCTGGCAATGGTAAACAAAATATTAGAAACTCATTCAATCGCTTCCGTGGAGAATAAGCGGGTCGACATGTCTGGACACTAGGTTACCTCCTAGCTTACGTTTTGCTTCTTGTTCCATGCAGTGAAAATCTCACTTTTCTCAAGAGCTTTTCTTAAATATTTTGTGGCAAAGTCTCTAGCTTCATCCAAAACGCCATAACGCCAGAAAAAATGATGGAACGCTACAAAAGTAATGCAAAGACAATTCATTCAACTGAAAACTAAGACTTGGTACAAAGGTCAAACTGTTTTAGACCAGTTCTTTAATTTTCTACAATACCGGTTTCAATTGAAAACTGAGACTTGGAACAAAGATTCAAAGTGTTATTCAACAGTTCTTTATTTTTTTACAGGACTAGTTTCAATTGAAAACTAAGACTTGGAACAAAGAATCAAACCGTATTACAATAGTTCTTTATTTTTCTATAGAACTGGCTTCAATGTATGGAGCAAAGTAAAAAAAGGAAGAAAATGAAGTAACAATTTTAGAAAGAGGAAAAATTAGAACGTGACAGTTTTTATTCCAGCAGGTTACAATGCAGTTTTCCTGAAATAAACGGCAAGCAGATTTTATCTATATGGTGTGAAGAGTAAATATTCTATTCTATGTTTTATTCAATTGATGTTTGTGAGCAGCAATTTCCAAGTACTATTAATTCTTTGTGTGTATACTTCCCACGGGTTTGAGCGTTGCAATATTTCTGCAATGATATGCACCAAGGCATGAAAAGGAAGGAACCTGCAAATTATGCTAAATTTGGGAAAAAGGATGAAGCGAAATTATGAAAGTGAAATTGAATCTGGGGTCTCACTTGCTTATAAACACTTTTGGCTAAGCGTGCATAATCTGAACTATACCCTTGACAATATCTCTTTGCTTCTACTCTGGAAGCACTGGCTTGCCAAGACCTCATTCCTATCCCTGCCATTCCAGAATCTTTCAGAAAAATATACATACTATACCCCTGGGGATTTGAAATTCTACCCTTTTGCAAAGAAACACAATCCATAGTACCCACCTGGAGTTACAGTGTACCGATGCAGCCGAAGAAGTTTAAATCCCAAAGTAGTGATGTCAAGATTTGCAACGGGCTTAAGACTTTCGTTCCAATACCTGTATGGAATAATGTTACGGTGAAGGAGTTTTCAGAGAAAATGGGTAAGGGAAGAATAGTGAAATTAAAGATTTTATGATACCTGTAAACACAATCGAGAATTTCCTTGATTTCCTTTTCACATTCCAGTGAAAAACAAATACATATATAAATGTATTCCAGTGAAAACCTAAACAAGTAGTACCATAGAGGAATATTAACCAAAATAAAACATAGCTGAGCTTTCGAGCTACAGCGAAAGTGAAATTAGCCCCAAAAAGCGTGTAAAGCTTGAAAAGGGATTTTTTTGTAGCTGTATTGAGGATGGAAATCCTCCTGAAATGCTAACCTACATCGACACCCAAACCGAATATTTACAGGCTAAAACTGCACAGAGCACAACAATTAGACAAGTTTTGATTTGGGCAAGGCATGGGAGTTTACTTGGAATTGTTGGGCTCAACATCTCAGCCAAACCCTAGACAGAACGTGGAAAGGGGATGAAATCCACCCGAAAAACAGACCCAGCATGGAAGCTTTCAAGCTTTCTAGGCTCTGCCAGGAAATACAAAGTACTTTAGACCTGCTCCCATGTCTACCTGACATTTTTGCTCCTGGTGGTCGTTGTACCTTGCAAGTAGCAAAAAAGAAGGGGTAAGAATCCTCTTGAATGCTAACCTACATCGACACCCAAACCGAATATTTACAGGCTAAAACTGCACAACGCACAACAATTAGACAAGTTTTGATTTGGGCAAGGCGTGGGAGTTTACCTGGAATTGTTGGGCTGAACATCTCAACCAAACCCTAGACATAACGTGGAAAGTGGATGAAATCCACCCAAAAAATAGATCCAGCATGGAAGCTTTCAAACTTTCTAGGCTCTGCTAGGAAATAAAAAGTACTTTAGACCTGCTCCATGTCTACCTGAACTTTTTTCTCCTGGTGGTCGTTGTACCTTGCAAGTAGCAAAAAAGAAGGGGTAAGATTAACATTCGCCAGATAAATTGTATAAAACATAGTGGGGAAGCAACTGAACAAGGTCTTAAAAAAAACACTTACCACATTATAACAACCAACTGCTACAAAAAATTTCCAACAAAACAACTACCCAATTGCGAGTTTGAAGTCTGGTTCGCCTAAAGGCTTCTCTTTCTTTACGAGAGAGTGAATGGGCAAAAAAAATTATGTAAATCCCCCTTTGATATGGGCAAGTCCTTGTCCAAGCATAGAGCTCTTCTAGAAGAACAATGGACCATAATCTCATCTGAATATCTCCCCTCAAGCTCTGCGGCCCTGCTGGTTGATGTGCTCTGGCTGGTAACAACCCTGGGGTATTTCTGCGCTGCTCAAGCGGTTAGACTACCTTTACCAGCGTAATCGTGCTCTGGCAGGTAACAAACCTGGGGTATTTCTGCGCTGCTTAGGCGGTTAGACTACCTTTACCTCAGCGTAATCGGACGACTCAACATGGCTCAATCGTCTAACATATCGTCTAATGGTTCAAAGTAATGACACGTAGGCAGAGAGGAAAGTTTATTTCAAAAAGAACGCCTTACGACGTAATAAAAATATACAAAAATTCGCCAAGGCGTGGTCTAATTTGAGTTCAGAATCCAGAAAACAATAACTCTAATATAGAGATCTTTTTAAAGTTACCTTTTTTTTATAATATTTGGTTTTGATGATGAATTATATTTATTAGTTTCAAATGTATTGGTCAAAAATTTCTCTTATGTGATTTCTACTTAAAGACTTTGGTTAATTCATTATAGATCACATAAACTTGAAAAAAATAAAAAATATTAATATAATAATAATTAAATAATTTGTAATTGTTGATATGAAGATAAATGTTTTATTATTGGGAAAATTTATTAAGTAGTGTAGTTATAGAAATTAAGTAATTGGTAAATGTTGATGGGTATCCATCCATAATAAATATTATAACATTTATTTTGTAATCCATCTCATATTACCAAGATTAAAAAATATTATAAAAAATAAGTAAATTTCTTCACTTGTAAATAGCTTTGGTTACAGGCCAATTTCATGGCTTATCAATACAACATGCCCAATATGACATTTTATTTAATTAATAATTTGAGAAAAACAAATTTAAAATAATTAACTTGAACCATAACATTACGACTAATTAAATCAATTCTAGAACGCATATTTAAATTTTATAACATTTTTATTTATTTTTTATTAAATTAATGAAGTGAAGTTTTATTTATTTAGAGAAGATTATGTATTTTTTTAGAATATTTATTAATATTATATCTATATTTATCTATATATATATTATATTATATATATATATAATATTATAATATATATATATATATATATTATATGTATATATATATATATAATGATATATATATATAAAATTAAAATATGTATATTACTTCAAAAAACAAGAGTACATCATAAGCATCTAATCAGTTCAAGGGAGGGAGAGTATCTCGACATCTGTCGCCATACAAAGATTGAAACTAAATATTGAAACCAAACACATATTTCTTGATTCTGACATAGACAAGGAAAACACTTTACATATTGAAACACTACACGAGGAGCCCAAGATAGAGTCAAGAGTAAAGGCTTTGGGTTAGGCACTACTATCACAAAAAGACCATAGGGAGTTGGCTCAAATGTCATGCCATGAAAACCATCGACCCATGTGGGATAATCATTGCACGCCAACAAGAGAAGCGACCCACCTTCACCTTGAGCTTCATTCTACAACCAAGCAACAACATGCATAAAGGAGAGTGGCTAAAGTCACAGCTCGTCAAGGTCGTACCTAGGGCATTAAAATGGCACTGATAGTCAAAATGCAATAGTGAGAGTGAAAGAGACCTACCCCTAAATGCCAGTATGAGGAAACATACCTCAGGGCCAATGGATATCATAATAAAAACGATATCCTATCTTGTAAAAACCATCGAGAAAAACTCATGGTTAAATCACATAATGAAATAAATAAAACATGGATTAGGTAAACAAAGGAAATATATATTTTTGGTTTATATATATATAAAACAAAAATATATATTTCTTTTGTTTACCTAATCCATGTTTTATTTATTTCATTATGTGATTTAACCATGAGTTTTTCTCGATGGTTTTTACAGGATAGAATATCATTTTTATTACGATATATGGATTTTTGGCATAAATAAGGCATGAAAATACTCACATCACACTCCAAACCAAAAAAGAGATCAAACATCAAACTACTATGTACAATATATACAAGTGCAACACAGTCTAGTAGGTCACGCTAATGTGTGCCCACAATCGAGCACACGCCAAGGGTTTCTATACGTGAACTCATGGAGTGTGAGGGGACAATATGGCTCACCAATGTGGGGCCATGCCAAAGGAATTCAAATTGTCCAATCTAGAAAGGTTGACTATGTCGAGGATATTCTAACATAATTGCACTCTCGAAATTAACTTGAGGACATAAGGGATGATGAATACATAAAGGAGGTATAAGACGCTCATCAACAGGTGGTAAGGAGTTGGAAAATTTGTTGGCAAGTTCAGTAGTAGAAGCCCAAGGCTTGACTCGGTCCATGGGTGGCATTTCCAAGGAAGGCCAAGGAGGTGCCCCCTGGGTCGATTCAAGATTTTGTTTGCAAAGCTCTAACTTTTCCAATTCGAGAAGAATAGAGGCCTAAAGAGGAATAATCTCCCTAGAATGATCAATAGGTAGATCCATGACCTCCAAGTTGACTCGCTAAGGGGATTTTTCATCGACAACGTCATGTGGAATAGGAGGAGGGATGGCCCATGTAGGCAAAGGAACTTGGTTATATTCCATATTAGGATGGATTTTTTGAAGAGAGGTTGCTCACTAGCTTGATCAACTTCCAGATCAACTTCCATAGAATCAGGTGACACCACAGATTAAGAGGTTTATGGGGTCCACATGTGTCAGAAGAGATCATATGCATATGAGCTTTAGAAGAGGATGAAGGAATGTTAGGCGGTAGTAACTGAGCAAATACCCCAATAAGAGATGAGCTTTTAAACAAGATTGCATCAACACTTTGATATTGACTAGGGTTATTTCCAACAAGTGGGACTGAGTTCCCCTCGGTGGAAATTTGGGCCGATGGCATACAATAGTCTAGTTGGTCAATCATCACAATCTTTGCTTCATGAGGAAATAAAAGTACATAGAACACAAACAAGACAACTGTGGTTATGGCATAAAACCAGCTGCAGCCAAGGAGCAAGTTATTGTCCAAAGTGGCATCGTTGAATTCAACATCGACATAGACGTATTTTCTTCGTAACTCAATGGAAAACTTGGGAAGAAACCCCTTAGTACAAAGTTGTGTCCATCAAAGGCTTGTAGAGTAGTGTTGGATGTGGTGAGTGCTGGAAAGCCAAGAGCCTTCCAACATGATGCTGACATGACACAAGTAGAAGAGCCTTCATCCACCAAAGTGCGATGAGCATTCTTATGGAAAACATGCACAATTATCTAAAAAGAAGTATGGTGGTAAAGTCGAGCAGAAGCCTTGTTGGCATTGAATGGAATGATGTTTGAGTCATATGGATATACTCAGGGAAAATTTTAAGAAACCTCCCTAAATTTATATGTATAATAAATGGGCGAATCTTCATGGTATATAGGAAAAATGGAAGGCGATTTTATCAATAATATAATATGTATATATAATTTTTTGACGAATCTCTCACTAGGCATGGAAGATATTTTACTCAATTATAAAATCTTGTAAGATCTTGGCGAGTCTTTCACTAAATAATAAAACTTTGTAAAGTCTTAGTGAATCTTAGCATTGTGAACTCTTAGAGAATTTTTTGAAAAAGTATAAAACCATATATGACAAGAACCACATGGTGGCAATATCACTGCTTTTTTTTCACATTTCCATGACATGGAACTTGTTTATAAAATTATAAAAATTCCAACCAAGTCCCTTGTAATATGCATAACAGAGTCTGATACCTCTACTATGCTTGTCTTCATTCAAGTGTCATAGCTGCTATACTTAACTCTGTGAATCACAACTCTCTTAGAACTCAACTCTATAGTGTAATTAAAACCTTTGGAAATTGAATCTGACAACTCTATA
>APFE031735829.1:0-33023 GCA_000404065.3 Pinus taeda | reverse complement strand
TGGCAACAAATTTCTTGAGTGAAGAAATTGCATCCCCTTCTCATTCATGTGCCCAAGCCTATGATGCCATAATTTTGTATCTGCCCCTGTATATGTTAAAGCATTAACATAATTAGAAATAACATTGCATAAATACAATGTACCAACCTTTTCTCCTTTTTCTATTACCATGTCTTGTTTAGTGACCTTCTAGGTTTTATCTGTAAAAGTAGTTACACAACCTTCACCTACCAACTGACATGTTGAAATTAGATTTTTCTTCAGATATGGAACAAGCCTTACCTCCTTCAATAGCCAATCATTTCCATTTTGTTGTTTTATGAAAAATTTACCCATTCCAATGATTTTACAGTGTTTATCATCACCCAAATGAATTTGTCCAAAATCTCCTTGAACATAATAATGAAAATGTTTCCTATCAAGTGTGGCATGGAATGAGGCCCCTGAATCTACCACCTAGGCATCAATAATATTTTCTAAAGAAATAATCAAAGCATCTTGCAACACATCACCCGTCACATTCGTTTCATGATTATTTTCTTGCTATGCATCTCCTTCTTTTCCCTTCCGAAACTTAAAGTCTTCCTTCATGTGTCCTTTCTTCCTGCATTTGCAACACACTATCCCCGATCTAGACTTGGATCTACCCTTCCTTAACTTACTGCAATATCATGGGTTCTTTCCTCTTTCTATTTTTCTTCCCCTAGTCATTGTAGTCAAAGCATTGCTTGATGTCTCATCGGAGCTTTTTCGATGCATTTCCTCACTAAGGATTGCACTGACAACATCATCAAACTTTAGAGTACTAGACCCAGAGGCAGAGTTACTAATGGCCATAACTAAACCATTCCAACTTTCTAGAAATGATCACATAAAATAACATAGCCATGAAATACCTTATTAGAGGCCGAGGGTTTTTCATATAGTTTGGCCAATGTTGACATTAAACCCTCTATTTTCCTTTCCTTTGAAATATTAGAGGCTACCAATGCTGCTAGGCACAATTGTATTATTCCAAGTTCCTTTCTGTTGAGAATATCCCATTATGTGTCTATCATACTCGTCGTCTTCTTTTCTTTTCGACTCAATGGTAGGTACAAATATTTCTGATACAGATAATCTTCCATCTGCATCTGCCATAGATCGTAGTTTGGCTATTAAATTTTTCAACCCTACACCTACCATCTTCCGCTCCCAGTCAAACCACGAACCCTTCTCTCCTGCAATTTCATTAGTCAAATAGACCTTTAGCTCTGATACCAGTTGTTAAATTATATATTACAGAGAAATGGAACGCATAAAATATTGTGGAAACATAAAAAAAGAAAATGAATAAAACAAGAGAGAGACACATATATATGTGGTTCACCCAATTTGAGCTACGTCCACTGAGAAACAACTAGTCCTTCCTTTTATATTATCCAACAAAATAAAGAGATACAACCTACAACCCATCCGTTATAATTTCATCTTCTCTCTCACATAGTCTCCTCTCTCTTTGTCGCTCATAATACACATACAGTCAACTGTAATACAATTCTCTCATATATAGCAATGATTTTCCTTCTAGGGAAATTAAATATAATTTCTACCATTAGACCATCCACCTAATGAATGGCCCAGATTGACTACTAAATTACAATATTTTACAAGGAAATTTTACATCTATTTTTAGCTTTGTCGACACTGCCCCTAAACCCTCACCTCGGGGGGCTCATAAAAAACGCCATTGCCCTCCTGGCAGCAAAAAAATGGGAGGTGTTGCCACCCCATTATGAACTGGGGTCCAATGCGGCGATACCTTTGAATAAAGAAGATAATCAGGTTTCATACCCAACATTTCTAACCCTTCATCTTCTGATATTCATCGAGTAGATATGATTAATGATGATTATTCTCATTTACCTTGGTTAGAACCAATTTCACTCTTTAATCCTTTCAAATATACGTTTCCAATTGAAAAAATTATCATGGCAGTCATGACTTTAGATGAAATGCCTTGAAATGATTATTATCATCATTCATATTTTCTATCTTACCCTGATAAAATCGATAATGATTTTTCAACTATGTTTTCACGGGAGATAATTAGTAGTCCATAATTGCAGATTTCAGTTTTTCAAATTGAGTCTGAAAGGAATTTTTGGAATATATTTGCAACGATTACCTATGGAATATTAGTTAAAACAATAATTCTTGAAAATATTCACATAGGTGCCTCATGCTCAATCGATGAAATCCAAACATATAAGGCCCTATTTCAAGAATTTTGTGACATTTTTGCTTGGTCCTATGAGGAAATGTGAGGAATTGATCCAAGCATTATAGTACATGAAATTAAGACTTACCCAGATGCCAAATCTATCAGAAAGAGATTATGTCTAGTGAATCCATGAAAAGCTGCTGCAATTAAAGCTGAGGTCGAGAAACTGCTCAAAGCAGGTTTCTTATACCTAGTTCTCTCAACTAATTCGGTGTCCAATATCGTACATGTTAATAAGAAACAAGGAACTATTAGAGTATGTTTTGATTATAGGGATATCAATAAGGCTTGTCCAAAAGGAAACCAACCTACTCCCTATATCGATTAAATCATTGATGAGTGTGCCAGAAATGAAATGTTTTCATTTATGGAAAGATTTTCTGGCTACAATAAAATCAACAAACTTCCAATTGATCAACACAAAACTGCATTCATCTACCCATGGGGGACTTTTTCCTATTGAAAACTCCCATTCAGTTTGAGGAACATTGGTGCAACTTTTCAACATGAAATGTTTTATGAATTTCAGGATATCAAGCATATTGTGCAACCTTATTTGGATGAATTTTCAGATCATTCAATGATATGGGAAGACCATCCAATGCATTTGAGAGAAGTATTCATCACATACCATCATTACAATATTAACTTGATTCCACATAAGTGTCTTTTCTATGTGTAATCTGGTTGATTTCTAGGATTTTCCATTTCAAAGGAAGGCATTCATGTCGATTTGTTGAAGGTAGAGGCTATTCTAAATCTTCCTCCTCCTTCCATTCTTTGCCAACTCCAAAGTTTGCAAGGGATGATATTATCATCAAGACTACTTTTTATACTTAGACACATCTAATGCCACCATTAGCATGGTTCTAGTTCAGGAAGACGAATTGAACAAAGATCATGTGGTATATTACTTAAGTCGTAATTTGACCAAAACTGAAGTAAAATATGCACATGTGGATAAATTGACCTTGGAAGTTGTTCAAGATATCCAACATTTTTGTCACTACATATAAATAGGTAAAACTACTATGATTTCTAATTGCAAACCCATGGATTACATTGTAACTAGACAATTGTTGGGGGGCGAGTATTCCAAATGGATAGTCATCCTATAGGAATTCAATTTCAAATTCAATAAATCAAATCTAAGAAATAATTGGTATTTGTTGAACTATTGTGTGACTTTCCTTGTACTTAAATCGAAAATGTGGCAGAGGATTCTCTTCCCAAAGGATATCGCTTTTTAATCATTACCTTAGATCCCTAGTATGGAGATATCATCATTTATCTTCTGACCTAGATTTTTTAGCTAGAACCAAGATGAACAAATTGTCACCATATTCAGTATCAATCCCATAAATATAATATTGTTGGCAATACAATTTATCATCATGGTGTCGATTCTATTTTCTGATGATCTTTAACTCATGAGGAATCCAAAAAGGAATTGAATGAATATCATTCTCGAGCTTGTGGCGATCATATGTCAGGTTTTACCATTTCTCAACAGATCCCTCGTGTTGGGTATTTCAGGACATCTATGTTCAAAGATTGTATAACTAAAGTTTGAAAATGCCATAATTGTCAAATTTATGATCAAAAAATGCATGCACATCCTGCTCCTCTTCACCCAATCATTCTTTTTAGTCCTTTTTCCAAATGGGGCATTAATTTTCTTACATGTAACCCTCACTCTGCCAAACGGCATGGCTACATTATCCTTGTGGTAGATTATTTTACAAAATGAGCCGAGGCGATGGCTACATATAAGGATGATGGTGAACCAACATCCATTTTCTTGTTCAGTCATGTAATTTCTTGGTTCGGAGTTCCACAAGCCATCATCACAGACCATGGTATTCATTTTCAAAACTATATATTTCCGATCTTACCACGAAGCTAGGCGTGCATCATGAAAGTTTTACTACTATTACTAGAACAAAAATGGCCAAGTGGAAGTCATTAACAAGGTTTTAGCCAGCATGATTAAATGGATTATAGGGACTCATAAACGAGATTGGAATCCAATTCTTTATCCAGCCTTGTGGGCATACCGTACCACAACAAAAACTTCAACTAGTGTTACACCTTTCTAGCTTCTCTATTGCATGGAATCAGTTCTACCAATCGAATATGAGATATCGTCTTTTAAACTGGAAATTGAATTATTACCAGCCACTTCTGCTAAAGAAGAAATTTTCTTGTACTTAGTACGTCTCGATGAGACTCGCCATAATGTTCCATTAGCTAGTGAGGCCAAAATAAAAGAGTCAAATAAAAGTATGATCAGAATTTAAAACTTCATTCATATGCAGAAGTTGATTTACTGTTGTTCTATGATCAAGAGCATGATAATTTAGGCATTGGTAAATTCGAGCCCATGTGGCATGACCCTTATATTATAAAACGTGCACTGGAAAAAGGGGCTTATGAACTAGCTAGTTATGACACAATTCGTTTGGAAAAGACCAGGAATGGTGTTTACCTAAAGAGATATTATACTTATATTGTTCGATTGAACATTTGTATACTACTCTACGATAGTTTATGTGTGAAAGCTGTTAACATATTTTTGTGATTTTCCGCTACTTCTCCTGCTCATCTTGTGTTACACCTAATTTGCAGATGTCGACATTCCCTCATACTTACATTGGCTTCGCTAATGGCGTTAGTCTATAGCACCCTCCTTCCACATCTACCCAAGTAACTGGCCAACCAGGGTATACATGTGACACGAAGTTACTATGATATGATTTGACCTCCTAAGTCATGTTAAGTAAGTGGAACCAACGGAAACATACCATACAGACCTTCAACATTAGTACTAGGTTCCTTAGGGACCATCTCAACCTTTCTGTCAACCAGCCACTGGGTCCCACCGAGATTTTAGATCACTTGACCTCTAGATTCTCCCATGCTATGGGCCTAATAGTGTTCAGGAGGCTCTAGATGCTCTCATGACAAGGCATGCTAGTGTCCACAGACTAAATTGCACAATGTTGTGCTAGCGTCCCTGGGATTTGAGCCACTTTTTTAGGCCCAGAGCCTAGGTAGTTTCCCATATATGAATAACACATTCTATACAAAAAGATAACAAGGAAATGGAAATAAAAATGTAATTTCTTGAATAAGACCTTGACTGGACCCGTACTTCCATGACAGGAATCTCATCAAACATATCATGAATATGTAATCTACATGTGTAACTGATAGATGTAAGTATAGGGGTCTCATACTTAGTTTATAATTGCTATGAATCATTTATTCCTCAATGCATTAGCTGCTAGTTCATCCATTAGTTCATATATACAGTGTTCATCCATTTACAAGTAAAAAAATGATGAGAGCCATACATAGCTACTATCATAAAACATATACATAACCAGCATAATAGCAACAAAAAAACCAAGGAAATCACAACCATATAATCCACATATAAAGCAGTATAATACTCATAGAAAGATGAGAAATAACCTCATATTGCTTATGCAAAATCCAAACTCAGGATAAGACTTCCATGTTTCCACCTTACCGTAGAATTGTTGAGCCAAATCTCTATTCAACCATTCTCCCTCGTGCCATATTACCAGCATGAATGTGGGATCTCATAGAACACATCAATCCAAAACCATCCAAGGCTTTTATAGGACAACCTCCTCAACCCATCAAACAATGATTCCACCTCACGATTGGACATCACAAAACCATCATCAAATTGGTCTCTACCCAAGAATTCTAGGGCTCCAGAGCGTTTCTTCCAACCAAGGCTTCCAAGACTAGTAACTCAACCCACAAATGGTTTCTATATCATTTTTCCAACCAAGACTTCTAGGACTAGTAACTCAACCCAAGTTGTTACAAGGCTTCCAAAACGTTTCTCCAACCAGGGCTTCCAGGAACTAATAACTCAACCCAAACTAAAGGAAACATGAGAACCAACCAAAACAAAACAAGGAAATAAACCCAGAATATCCATGGCTATCTAGGAAATGGAAAGGCTAGGCAATCCACTGTCAATACATGCAATCCTCCATGCTAGTGATAGATCATGACTAATAGTCCACGTGCATATGCCATGCATGCCAAAACTAGTGAGGAAAACATATATGCAACTCAATACTTGCAAGGAACATTTGTTGTAGCTATTGATCCAAATGTCCTCTTGTACTTTCTTGATCTTCCTTTGCCTTCTAGCTCCAAAACTCCCAGTATGCCATGCTCTCCAAGAGTGCTCCAAGAAAACTCTAGGTGTCCAAGAGTATGAGAGATAGAGAATAATGAGAGAGTTCCAAAACTAAACTGACCAAACTCTGTGTACTGATCCTCAGAAGCCTTTTTATGAATTAGGATTTTATTTTCTTCATTTTCCATTATTATTCTTCAATTTCCTCCTCACATGCGGCGTGTGACCTTTCACCTCCCTCTTCTCCTAATTTCCATTATTTTGATAAATAAATGGGCCAAAATTCCATTTTGCCTTTGCAAATCCTTAGCCATTTCCTTTACCAATTTCCTTAGCCATTAATAACCAAATGAACACCCACACTAGGATTTCTTACCCAACATTCCTCTTGGAATAAGTGTCCCATCAATCATGGTTATTATTTTTCCTTTATTAACTTTTATTACATGGAATTTTCACCGGGGTTGTTACATGGTCGTAGTACTAGGAATTTATGTTCTGCAACCTGGGTCATTTATTTGCCCACAGTGAGTTAGTTTCTATTCATGGGATATGCCTTGGTCAAACAACGAACAATATTACTGAATCTAGCACAATGATTGAGCTATTATCTGATGCCATTGCATTTGGCATTCGTCAATTGACCGTTAGGTTAGATTCACAACTCGTGGTATTACATTTGAATGTTTTTTATTCAGTTAGAAGCACTTTCATGTTAAGGATGTTTTTGTGGGTTCATCTCTTGGAAAGAGAATTTGATTATATTGAGTATCAACATATTCTAAGAAATTTAAAAACATTAATAGATGCATTAGCTAATTATGTCTTAAATTGGCACTTGTAAAAAATTTCTAAAGAAATTAATGCAATATTCATTCATATATTGGACGAGTTATACAAAAATAGAAGTAGTAGCTTTCATTAGATAAAAGTATGTAAATAGTGTGGCTTTTACAAAAAATGTCATCCAAAGACATGCATCCCCGTGGCCTTTATTTTCTGAACATGCTGATACATAATCAAAAAATAAAAAATCTAGTCTTGATACTAATGGGTACGCATGATGATGACCATGGTAGCATACAATATCATGTGCTACTTGTCATAGAAAATGGCTAATAGGTCTAGGAACCCCTACAATATGCCTCTCGTAGCGGAGAGGAAAATCATCTATCGTGGCATTCAGAATGTCCAAAGTCATCCTCTCAAGGTTGTGCTCTATCTCTATGAGAGTGTCTGCGCCACCTCGAGGTTCTGTACTATAGGAGAAAATGGCTTCTCACCATGTCGATCATATATATGTAATACAGTTGGTATCACTGCGGCCACATCTGCATGATCATTTTGGATAATTAGCTTCAGATGCCAAAATAACAAAAAATGAAAATGCTCAAACATCAACCCATTAGTGTCAGTCAGGTCAACCTATCACCAATGATCAAATACACTCTTACAAGGTGTTGTTTGGGTTTCAAGTCAATTTTTTGTCATTTCATTGAGTCTTCAAATAAAAATTTGTTCACTGGCTGTTGATGCCTAGGTCATTGTTTCTCCCTTCACTTAATCATGGTCTTCATCACTCATCATGGTCATTCTTTTCTTTGAGGTATCATATCTTCATTAAGTGTCTTAGGTCATGAAATGGATAAATTCCTCATTTAAGGTCATGGTCTAAGGTTTCACTCCATGTGTCATCATGATACCATATGTCAAAAGAAAAACATGTCCATCATGTGATTTAGTGGATAAAGGGAGTTATCAGCTTAGGGAAAGAAAAATAAAGGTAAAGGTAATGTTTAATTTCAAATAAGACATTGTTGTAGTACACTACCTCGTCTCATCATTTCTCATAGGGACAGTTTTTCTTCAAAATATGTTTTTAACCCAATGGAGAATATTTTTACAAAACTGAAAGAGGTTTTTGTCAACTACATTCCAAGGAACAAAAACCTCCTTCAGTGTATTATTATTTTAGAGAAATTCCCAAACTACACTTTCCAGAGGAGAGTGGTTACAATTCTGTAAAGCTTGACGTAAATATAGTGTTTCAGTGAATTTGAGCAGGTGTTGGTAGTGCTTAAGGACCCTATTGTGTAGCACACATCCTAATATTTCCAATGGTACCTTCAGATCATGATTTGGGTTAGTGGAAGGCATCCAAAAGTTCTTTGCATGTTGGTGTCGTGCTTTTCTCAGAGACACCCTAGGTTTTTGGAGTGACCTTGGGAAAATCAAATTTTCTCCCTGATGGAATGTACAAATTACATGCTTGAGGTGTCCATCTTGTATCCAAATTCAAGAGATTTCCAAAGAGATATCAATTTTTCAATTTGGAGCTGTTTAAGTCCTCCAAAAGTGGTTTTCAAGTCGATGTTGCACTTCTAGAGGTGGCGCTGCGCTTCTGTGAACTGCGCTACGCTTGTGCCAAAGCAGCCCAAAATTCATCCAAACTCACCCAAATTTTGATTTTGAAGCTTGAAAAGCTATTTTTTTCTATTATAAGATTGTTCACAAGTAAGTATAAGTCTTTTTCTCACCATTTTCAAGCACTAGTGTAACTGATGGTTTGGTTAGTTTTGATATTGAAAACATGTAAATATTCCACCTCACACCTCTATACATGTTTAAAACACCCTTTGATTCACTAAATAACTTATCGATCATCAGATTTCCTCACCCTTACCTAAACCCTAGCTCATACCTAGCATTTTGAGAAGATTTCCTCGCAACTATGTTTTCCAATTTCTCCTAATCATTTCGTTCCCTCATTTCATTCCATTTAAGCTTCCTAAGTTTTCTACCAACCCTATCCATCTCCCAAAATTCCACTATCATAATCTCCCTTCCCTAACTCCCTCATTTCATCATTTCCTTCCTTCAGTAAGAAAGTAGTCAGCTTAACACTAAACAACTGATCATGGAAAAAGAGCAGTCCAAGATGCTACATCAAGGAGGAAAAGGTAAAGTATTGTTGGATCCTGGTGAACATGATGAATAGGAAAGTAAGGTTGAAAAGAAAAATGCAAGGACAAAAGGTCTCAAAAGGCAATGAAGAAAGAAAATAAACAAAACCTACTAAATGTAGACTTGGACATTGAAGACAGAATTGCTTTGGAAATCAGTGAAGACAGGGAGTTTTGGCTTGAGAATATCAATTTCCACCTTGAGAAGCTCCTTGGAAAGGGTAACATGGATAACATGTTGCAAAGTAATATGGCCATCCATTATTACACAAGGAATTAGGTTGCCAACATCAGAATTAAGCAGTTGAAGGCTAAACTCAAAGAAAACCATAAAAAGTAAAAAAGAGAATTAAAACTTGGAGATGCTTTCTCAGGCATCCATGAGAGATCAATATACCTCAATTTTCACTTCTGGAACAAATTTCAGAGTTTTCTAAGCATTTGAGGTTTTTGGTGAATTCTGGTGCAAAACTCTGAAATTGAGCTAGTCACATAAGAGGAACGCCTTAGCACTACACTTTTTCCTCAGGGCACCAACTGACAAGTGGCTTACATTTTTGGAAATATAATGGCCTCCTCTCAAAACCCATTTCATCAGATTTCTCAGAGAGGGACAAAATTTTGAGAAAAAGAGGAAAAAGGGGTCAAAAATCAACATTTTGCCCCTCTTTTTGACAGGTGCTTCGCTTCTGGAGAAACCTTGGCAAATTGGATTTTTGAAGGCCTTCCCATGGTTCATTTTTAAAAATTCAAGTTGTTCTGGAAACTAGACCTAAAAATATAGTTGATCATGGAAACTAGACCTCAGGAAGGTACCTTAACATGGGCTCAACATCGGCATTGTACTTCTGCAAATTTCTGTGTTTTTCATTTCAATTTCACTGTATAAATTTCCTAGTTTTTAGTTTGACTTGGACAAAGTTAAAACTCTTGATGTAATTGAATTGAGTTTGAGGTTAGATGATGTAATCATGAATAAATGGACATGATAGGTTTTTTTTTTGGTTTATTAGGCCTCATTAAGGAAGTCAAATCCAAAACAAAGTCTACAAGAAATGTTTGTATTTGACCTTCTCATTCTCACTTGTTGGCTGAGAGAATATTGGAATCAGTTCCACCACCTAGGAATTAAACTCTCGAAGGTGGGAAAGTGGTTCAATTGATTCTATATGTATCATTTCTCATTCAGAGAGGAGGATTGGACTTTGTGGAGAAAGCTTGTATACTTATGTTTTCTTCAACTAATACAGGAGCAATTGCAGCTATATTTTAGGAACTCTAGCTCAGTGAGTCTATGGTGTTTTTTTCTAATCATCTCTCTTTACACTATTTATCTTCTTCCTAAGAATGTCCTCGCATTTATATAGACAGGAATCTTAAATTTAAGCTCTGTTTATGTGGAATTCATACTTGTGTTTCCTTTCTTCTAAAGCTAATGAATTCATTCTTTCACATGCTCATTAGTTTCTTTTAAGCTCATAAATATATACTACATTGACAAACACTCCAATTTAACCATGCCACACAGATATCTATCTCCTATTTATACTTGTCTCAGCATACTTGAAGCCTAGACCTAATTACCTGCTCTAAACCCTAGTCCAACAAACCTTAAAAAACTAAATTCACAAGAACTCAAAACAAACTTATATATCTAGACTAAAACCTATCTCTTCACATATATTCATTGACAAATCCTTTTAGAGATCCCTCTCTAGCTCAGTAGGGCTAGACAATGAGCTGAAAATGGTTCAAGGTTACCTCTTTCCATCTCCTCCTTAGCTTAGGAAGTTATAGAGGATAACACAACCAAAATGTGAAATTTTACCTATAGCACCCCACTACATCCCAAGAGGCAATGACATGGTCAGATCTCTTGTGTAGTGCATCCCTCCATACAGAAAATATTTGATCATAGTGATGATTTTCCAACCAATCAAAGAAGTCACGAGTAAATATGATTGTTGGTAATTCACCGCCTCCATGGCATGCCATAAGTGTAACCCATTTTAGCATGTGAGGATCACGAGGACCTCCTCTCTCTACAACTACCTATGGAGCCAGGAGAGGAGTCTTTCCCTAAAGAAAATGAAATAATGAAGGCACCACACCCAAAAATTTTGAGTTTACCCATTTTGAACCTGGTTAGTTGCCCCTCTAGATCGGCAACTACAACCTCACTCCAGTTAAATATGGTACCTTGAAAACAATCCACAGTGGTTTGGATCTGAGCCTTCATGAAAAAATGCAACGCTACACTACCACATAGGAGAACTTATTTCATGAGAAGGTTACTTATCTCATGGGAAATATTACTAAATCCAATAAGTATTCTCATCTACTATATCTCTTTCCCCTCAACCTTAACTAGCCTAGGAATAACATTACCTTTTCCATGCTCTTTCTTATGCTATCACAGTGCCCTCTTGGGATCCATCATAGGTTGGCTATGAAATCTCTGAGCAACTAACACCAAGAATAATTCTCTGATAAGCCAAATACGTCTCTAATAAGTATCTAGTGTTTTAAGCATAGATTCTTTAGAAGATATTGTGACATTTACTTATTGTTTTGAAATATTCAACTACCATTGAGTAAATATTGTTTCTGATATGGTTTTCGTTCCACCTGATTTACCATATGTAAAATTTCAAAAACAACAAAAGACAACATAAATAAATAGAACATAGCTTTGGTAGAGTTTGAATAAACCCTGGCAAGACATATCAGTATAGTAAATCAATCATTACTATATCTTTCTAGTAAATAAACCATCACAGCTTTTCTTCAAAGCATTGATATATAAATCGATTGTTACATGATGTATACTCACTGTTGTATCACTGCAATTGCAAAATAACCAAATTCTCTGGTTGTTTCATATATATATAGAGTAAGTTTATGATATGTCTTCATTCCACTTGTAAAATTCAAAAAACAACAAAAATATCTAGAACATACTTGTGCAAGGCTTTGAATAAACTTTAGCAAAACATATCAGTATAGTAAATCATTAGTTAATATATTATTGTAGTAAATAAACTGTGACACTGCAATTGCAAAATCGATTGTTACACTGCAATTGAAAAATAACAAAATTCTTGTTTGTATTCTTTATTTATTATTATTATATATTTCATAATATATATATATATATATATATATATATATATAATCTTTAATCTTTAGAGAAATTAAATCTACTTTCTTAATAATAAATCTAGAATTAAAATAGACTGATTATAATCAACCTATATTATCATTTATTAGCAATAACAGTGCCCACCAACTTAGTATTTTTTCCTATACTTATATTCAGTAGTCAAAAGAAGAGTATATTTATATGTGCTCTATCTTTGAGAGTGTTTTTGCCACCTTCTAGTTCTGTAATATAGGAGAAAATGACTTCTCACCATGTCGATCATATCTACCTAAGGGCCACATCTGCATAATGATTTTCGATAATTAGTTTCTGAGGTTAAAATAACAAAAAATGAAAATTTTCAAAAATCAATGAAAATGTAAAATTTTATGTATATCACCCCACTGCATCCCAAGAGGAAATGGCATGTGGTGGATCTAGTACTTAATCCATCCCCATATACGAAAATCATAATGATATGATTTTCGAAACAATCAAAGAAGTCAGGAGTAAATCTTATTGTTGGTCCTTCACCACCTCCATAACATGCCATAAATGTAACCCATTTTAATGTCACCAGGCTCTTCTCTCTACAACTACCTTTGAAACCAAAAAAATCTTCCCCAAAACAAATGAAATAACTAAATCACCATACCCAAAAATTTTGAGTTTACCAAATTCTAGCTTGCATTCCTTGTTTTATATATATATATATATAAGACAAGACCCAAAAATTGAGAGTAGATCATATAGTAGAATGAGAGTAGATTCATCTTAAATTAAATATTAAACAAAATGTAAAAACTCATGAATTAATAACAGAATCTTGTAAAAATTAAAATTTGCAAAAAATAATTAGTTTCATTTCAATTCTAGATTTATTAAGTGTTTAGAAAGATGAAATCTTTTTTTAGTAATAGATCTAAAATTAAAATAAATCTAGACTGATTATAATCAATTTATATTATCATTTATTAGCAATGACTGTACCCACCAACTTCTTATTTTTTCTTATACTTATATTCAATAGTCAAAAGAAGATTATATGTGTAAAAACCAACTTCTTAAATTTTTCCTGAATAGGAAAAGGAAGATAATATGTGTACCCTAATTATCAAATGTAATAATTACTCAATATTCAAGCTAATTATTCAAGATTCAAGCTATTGTGAATAGTGGGCATGTGCATGGTTTGTTAGTTAGAAATGGGCATGCCCCATAAGGGCAACCTATGCACATCTAGGGAAAAAAATCATTTTAAAAACATTCCCTAAAGAACCTAAATCTACAATGAAAATCTAAATAAATGGCATGAAAATGAATACCTCAGAAAGACAATCTACCTAGAGAAGATGGCTCCCTATTTCATCCAACAGTTTGCTTGTATTAACTAATATAGAACTAATTAACTGTTATCACCAAGCAACACTTCCAACTCTAGAACATATACATGAATACCTTTAAATAAATTTGTGTATATATGTGCTTCTTATACATAAAAAGTGCATACACATCTCAAGACATATTATGCACTAGGTCATGTTACCAACCCATATATCACTGAAATTTCATCAAACTATGTTAATCATTAAACAATAATAAATATACTTAACCAAAAACTACAACATTAATCAAACCATATTTACTCATACAATATTATGCAATATTCAGGAGTACAACCTATATACAGATCTAAATCAAAATTATCTATGCAGACACACATTCTACATACTTCATTTTCAAAATCACATATCTCAACTAACACATTCAAATCATAGCTCCACTATGACCACATATTTTGCATTAATAAATACTTAAACATAAACAAATCAGTCAAAAATATTAATTAATATTAATTAGTTCTCAATACTAGTTGAGATTTTTTAGATCCGAGCTTTGAACATTCCTTTGAAAGAATGCCTGCATATATGCCTTTAAGGCAGACAATTACCATGGAAAACATCATAAAGGCATGAAACAAACCCTCCCAAAGATGTTTTTACTATCTAAGTTAAATATTCTGATGTACACACCTCATTTTACAACATCAATACATGTCTCTTAGACATTTCATGTAAAATAATCAATACATGTCTCTTAAACATTTCATGTAAAATAATGAAAGATGATATTTATCCTCAATCAATCATAAAAAAAAATCATAAAACATGAACTCATACACAATAACACTAAATACATAAAACAATGTACTAAATGCACTATAATTAAGCTCATCTTTTAAAATGAAAGAAACTGTGTGAATAGGAACACTTATTTCATGATAAGGTTACTTATCTCATGAGAAGGTTACTTATCACTCACAGCTGTTTTATTTATATATAGATAGATATTAAGTTTCTGATATGTCTTCCTTCCACCTGTAAAATTCCAAAAATAACAAAAATAACTAAAACACAGCTTTGGCAGACTTCGAATAAACCCTAGCAAAACATATCAGTATAGTAAATTATTCGTTAATATATCATTCTAGTAAATAAACTGTCACACAATACCATGCTTTTCTTGAAAGCATTGATATATAAATCCATCGTTACACTGCAATTGCAAAATAACAAAATTCTAGCTTGCATTCTCTTATAGTATCTTACAGAATAGTAATTTGCAATTAGGAAATACGTCACTTTAACAATAATAAAAATTGAGTGAGTTCAGTTATGGAAAGCCCCACTGAACTTCACGCCTCATTTCCTGCTCCTCTTGTGGTGTAAGATCATTTTGAATGTTCAACAACTCTCGCATTTCTTCGACTGTTTCACAGGCCGCAATTGCGTCGGCAATAGTTTGACAGACCAAGTCGAGAAGCGTTGTGATGTCCAGATAATGGGCGGCCTGTGCAAGTTGGAACAGAGTCGAACGATCAACATTTACAAACTCAACATCCCATGGGTCAACCACGCCTTGGTTTGTATGATGTACATGATATGTGCAATATTTGATAATCTTTTCTAAAATGTGGCTGGACACACACGGAAGAGGAATGGGATTTTCAGTGCCTACGACGTCAATAAACTTCTTTATTATCCCCGACTGCAACGCCACGGTTTCTGGCACCTCGAATATTTGGCCATCGGAGCTCTTCACACTCACAATTTGATCATTCCGTAAGTCCGCCTCCATCTCCATTTCCATTTTCATTTCAATTTAACGTTGCAATATAACGTAGGGATACACTATATTAAATTAACTTCGATATTCTGATCATCAAAGATAAGCAACCAAGGATGTTCTTGCTATGGTTTCTATTTGTATTTGTGAAATCAAACGAGGGTATATATAAGGTACCCATGATTGTGATTGATCATTGGTCAAGATCAGAGTCGGCTGTGTGCCCAACCCCTTCCTTCCGGTAATCCCGCCTCAGAATTATGAGCCGGTGGGCAGCCAGCTTTACCTTTCCTAAAACAATATAAAAACACTCTTACTAATTAATTTAATATTGGTTAATAGTTAATTTGGATTTAAAGAAGTAAAATTATTGAAGGAGTAAATGGTTAAGTATATGTGTTATTTCTTAACAAATTACAAGTTCAAGAAAAGGATATATTATATATGCTAAGTAAAAAATTGTATTTTTTACTTCTCATTTCAATAAAGGATATTTTTTGTGGTGCCAAAATAAAATAAAGAAATAAAAATAACTTTATAAAAATAAAAACGAGCTATAGTATTGATCATTGTATTAAAAATAAAAATGAGCCATGGTATTGCCCCATGGCCTTGATGTGAAATATACGTTTATGAATATTTATATAATCTATAAAATTAATGATTATAAATATTGTAAATAAAAAACTTGGAAGGGGGTATTGAACCTATATAATTAGTTTTCAGGACTTCCTTGTAAGTATTTGAATGGAACACATGTATCACGAATAGGTTTTCTCCATTAGGCATGATTGTCCACCAATAAAGACAGTTAGGAGAAAACTATGGCCTTAAGCCCATATTGGTATTTTTTGAGCTCAAGCACTATGAATAATGCATAAAATCGATTATGTGAGCTCTTTATGAAGTATTTATCATTCGGGTTATGTAAGATAATCATTCACGCTTTTATTATTTAATGATAGCTAGAAAGCTAAAAAACTAGAGATGAGTTGATGATGTAAATATTTAGTTTTATTAATGAAAAATATTTTTCTCTTGTTATTAACACTCTTGGTAATGTGTGAAGAGTTGTGATGTAGAACTTAAGGCCTAACTATCAAGGAAACAATTGGAATTCTTTGTGCCTAAGAGGGGGGCATAAACAAAACCTCACCCTTTCATGGTGTGTGATTAGGTCCAGACCTTACTCAATCATTCAAGGTGAGTAATCAAGTCCCCTCTACAAGGAACTCACTCAACCCTACCTGGCGAGCATTCTAGGCCTCTTGGACCATACTCCCCTTCATGAGAATGCCCATCTATGGTCTTATCAATTCACCACTCTCTCTCAATGATGGGAGTAATCTCGACAAGCCCTATCTTATCTCTGAAGTACACGAACTTCTCTCTAGGCAACGACTTTGTCAGAACATCAATTGTCTATTCATCAGTGGAGATGTAGCAAAGCCTTATCACTCTCCTTTGTAACATGTCATAGATGTAGTGGTACATGATCTCAATATGCTTTGACCTATCATGGAACATGGGATTCTGTGAAATATTCACACAACTTTGATTATTGTAGTACATCACTGTCAGTTCTAACTCTTGGTTGAACAATTCCGCAAACAAATTTGGAATCCACAATACTTTTCTACATGCTTCATTTGCTGTAATATATTCTACTTCCATAGTTCTAAGTGCAATAGATCTATGCTTCGTGCTCATCTAATATATCATGGTAGAGTGTAAACTGAAGCATACATCTGAGGTGCTCATCCTATCATCAACACTTCCTACCTAGTCAACATTTGTATATCTGTGTAGTTCTTGTTATTGTTGTGCCCTTACATTATTATTGTTATGTAGGTCCTGATTGTAATGTGACCCTTTAGACTCTTATACATACCAAGGAGGTCTTCTCATTTGTAGCATCCAAGAATTGTTCATTTATGTGATGAAAAAGGATGTTTTTTCGCTCAAAAAGGATTATTTTCAAGTCATTGATCTATATTTTCTTCTGTTTTCTTATCTGGTTACAAAACATTTATTATCCAAGGTTTTGATCTTAAGATTTCGTTGCTTCACATAGGCCTTCCTCAAATTTTTGCTATAACGTTTTTTTCTACAAGGCTTCAGAAGCTTCAATTCTGACCACATAAATCCAAAATATTTATGAACATCCTGTAAAAAAATCAAAGCTTGGTTCACTATATTCTTGTAGATATGGTTCATTAATGTTACGGTATTTGTATGCTCTAGAATTTAGTCTCAAACAGGTGACTGAGGGAAATCGTCATAAATTTCGTTTTGAGTATCCATATTAAATTTCATAAAAGTTGGTTGAAAGTGAATGAACTTTAGTTTTTGGGGTACCATTTTTAGGGCCAAAGGTTGAAAGAGGGACATGTGGAATTTTGTACAATCTATCTCTACTAAACTAGTCCATAAGCAGGTCATGTTGGGAGAATTGGTCTAATTTTATCTTGAAGGATCGAATATCAGTCTTATTGGTTGTGGAGCTTGATTATCTTTTTTATTCAGAAGTATCAATGGATTGGACCCTAGTTCGTAATGGGGCAGCAACGTCGCCCATTTTTTCACCTCCAAGGGCGTCCAGGGGGGAAACAACATATAAATATCTATGGGAGTGTGTGTAGAGGTGCCTTCGCAGGTAAAAATAGAAGTCAAATTTCCTTGTAAAATATTGTAATTTTGTAGAATCAATCTAATTCCTTCATTAGGCAGATGATCTGATGGTAGAAGCTATGTTTAATTTAGGGCTTTTCCCCTATAAGGCAACCCCTCACTATATATGAGGGAATTTTATTACAGCTATGTAGATGTGTATTCTGAGTGACAAGAGAGAGGAGATTATGTGAGAGTGAAGAGGAAATTGCAACGGATTTGCTATAGGTTGTATCTCTTCATTTTTTTGGATAATATAAAGGAAGGACTAGTTGTTTCTCCATGGACGTAGCCCAAATTTGGTGAACCACGTATACATGTGTCTCTCTTATTTTATTCATTTTCCGTGTTTATATTTATGCAATATTTTATGTGTTCCATTGCTTTGTAATATATAATTTTCTAACAAGAATAATTGGTAGGGTTAGAAAGAGGACATAGAGGGATACCATAGGATGAAATTTCAGATCTTGGGAGGCTGAAATCACAAATATACAACAATTTCAAGTTCAACATGATCAACAAGCTCAAAATCAACCACTAAAAGTTGTGTATATTTAAATTTTCATAAATTTTGTTTGAAAGATCAGTTTGAAGTGATTCAAATGGCATATTGAAGTATATATATCATTTATTTGTTCCAAAATGTCTTGTAAACAAAAAAATTATAAACCCATTTATCCCTCAAAAAGCTCTACTATAACGCATGAAGAGGAAGAAATTTATCATGACATATCAAAATTACAGGACCAAGTGCAACAAAGTTTTCTCTAGCAAATAACAAAAAAAGATGAACTATATGGATGGCTTAAAATTAGAAATGAAAGACAACATGGATTATTTAAAAGTAGAAATGAAAGGTGACACTGATGTTTTAAAATTAAAAATAAAATGTGGCATGAACAATTTAAAAGCAGACAAGGAAGGGTTGAAGGAAGGTTGACAAAGTTGTTGCAAGAAAGGCTTTCTAGTAGTCACAAAGAATTCCATGAAAATAAGGATGAGGACAAAAAGAAAATGAATTATTATTTTAGAGACTTTAACTTAGGGATGAATATCAACTATATTCCAGATATCAATATAAGGAAGTTTGATGTCAAGGATTCGGTAACATGGATACGACAGATGGAGCAATTCTTTGATCTACATGATGTGCCACACCCACAAAAGGTACACATTGCATATTTCTATTTAGATCCCTATCAATTTGTGTGGTATCGATGGACTTTTCTCGTAAATCAATTTTCACTTGGACAATTTTTAAGTATGAATTGATAGCACATTATGAGGATACAAAGAGTATTACCTTCTTTAGAAAATTGATAAATCTCAAGCAAAAGGGTTCAATAGTGGAGCAAATTTAGGACTTCCAAAGATTAATATCAAGGCACTTGATATTCCAGAGGATCATCTTATTGATGTCTTCATAGGGTCTTTAAAGGATAACATCCAACATGAGGTTTGCCTTTGGGAAGCTAATTCAATGGGAAAAGCATTTAGGGTGGCAAGAAAATTTGAAAGGAAAATGATGGAAACAAGGAGGTATACCACTCATAACTATAAATATGGAAGTTTTTTTTCTCTTAGCCTCCCACAACTGACAAGGTTGACATCACAACAACTTGAAGAAAAAAGAGCTAAAGGGCTTTGTTACATTTGTGATGGCAAATACACTAAAGTTCATAAGTGTGTCAAGATTTTTTTTTTTACATATATTGTGAAGAGGAGGAAGAAAATGAACAACAAAAATCAAAAGAAGAGGATATACACTAGAAACCAACCCTAGAGAACGAAGAAACGAAACCAAAAATATCTCGTAATGCATTGGCAGGAACTACCACTGCTCAAACTCTCAAGATAGAAGGATATATCAAGAAGAAAAAGGTAATTTTGTTGATTGATTCAAGTAGTACCCATAATTTAATTCATTGTAAGATAGGCAAGGAATTGAATTGATTTATATATCCACTACCAAAGTGTAAAATGATGGTTGCAAATGGAGGAACTAAATTTCTCAGGGAAATGCCATAATAGGAAGCTAACCATGGGGGAATATATATTGAATATCCCAATGCTTTCCATTCCAATGGGTGGTACTGATCTTTTATTATGAATCCAATGGTTAGAATTTAGGGGACAATATATTTTCATTTTTAAGATTTTTTTATTTTTTTGGTAATGAAAGGAAATTGAATTAAGGAGTATCATAGGGGAACCGGGGAATATAATCAGTTCTAATGGCATGAAAAATCTTTTTAAGAAGGGAAAACAAGGCATAATTGCACAATTATGCTCACTCAATGTTCAAACAGTGAAATCATCTATTTTTCCAGATCCCCAAAGAGTCTTGGACAACCATTCCAAGGTATTTGAGACTCCCAAAGGTCTCTCACCTATTTGTGATCATGATCATGCTATTCACTTGATTCTAGGAAGTGTTCTTCCAAACATAAGACCTTACATATATCCTTATAGCCATAAGAGTGAAATTGAACATATGGTTGCGGAAATGCTAGAGGTAGGTATAATTCAACCTAGCCAAAGTTATTTCTCTTCTCTAGTAGTATTTTTGCACAAGAAGGATGGATCATGGTGCATGTGTCCATATTATAAAGATATCAATAAGCTAACTATTAAAGATAAATTCCCCATCCCGGTCATTGATGAATTCTTGGATGAATTACATGGAGAAATTTACTTCACAAAGTTGGATCTTCATCCAAGATATCATCAAATTAGAATGAAAATAGAAGTCAGAACTCATGAAGGTCATTATGAATCTTTGATCATGCCTTTTTTCCTTTCTAATTCACCTTCCACATTTCAAGGTTTCATGAATTCCATTTTCAAATCCTTTCTTAGAAAAATTGTGTTAGTATTTTTTGATGATATACTAATTTACAACAAGCCTTGCAAAGATCATGTTCAACATGTTGACAAGGTGCTTAAAATATTGGAGACGAAACAATTGTATTATCTTCAGAAGAGTAGCAAAAATGGGTCACAAAGATGTTGAGTTATGAATTGAAATCATCTACAAAAAAGGGAAGTCAAATGTGTGAAAACTTATGAATCCAACAAACCAGAAATCATATTGCAGTAAACTAATTTGCATCACCTACTTGTGTTCTTTGGTCTAACAAGTCATTTTCATAATTATTCAGAAAATATTAATGCAAATACATTGCAGCCTACACCAATATACAGATCAAGTACTGAAAAAATAAATGAGATAACCACACAAAGGAAACACTTATTTTTGGACTAAATGTCCCTGGAAAAACCCAGCGTGGTGAAACCAGTGCAACAGATGTGAGGGTTTTATTATTAAGAATATTTTTTAATACAACTAGGGCGCCTAATTTGGCTCACCCAACAAAGAATAAACATGACAGAAGTACCTCTTTTCCAAGACAAATATTTTGGCGAATCCGATAACTAGATGACATAGGTAACCATGTTTTCTCCAGTGCTATGCAACAATGGCTGCTCCCAGCTCTATGCTAAAATTTCGTCACCTCCTTTAGAGGGAAAAATGGTCACGATGGAAGTTGAAGTTGTGGATGCTCAACTCGATTACAACCTTTTCCCTAGTTGAATTTGGACCTACACTTTGTCAACAGTGGTCTCATCACTATTTCGAATAATATAATTTCCTCACAAAGGAAAAATTTTCAAAGTAGACTAGTTGTCTTACTACAATTCAGACCCTAACTCTATGGGTAGCATACCTTTTTCCTGAAAGAAAAAAGCACTCTTTATGAATATATTGGTGTTGGTTTACTCAAAGGCTCATCACTGATGGGAACCTTTGCAATGCCTCCACTGAATTTTCCTTCTAATATTCCTGAGGTTAACATGATTACGTAAAGCTCTATGGAATCCTTTTATATGTTGATAGTGCCTTTAGAGTCTCAATTATCCTCTTGTACCAATGAGATGACTTTGAGACCTTCTGAGATGTCTTATTAGGTAGTACAATCATTTTCCTGCTACAAAACTATATATTACAGAGCAATGGAACATATATAATATTGCAGAAACACAAACACAGAAAATGCATAAAACAAGAGAGAGACACATATATACATGGTTCACCCAATTTGGGCTACGTCCATGGAGAAACAACCAGTCCTTCCTTTTATATTATCCACCAAAAGGAAGAGATACAACCTACAATCGCTCTGCTATAATTTCCTCTTTTCTCTCACATAGTATCCGCTCTCTTTCTCTCTAATAATACACATACATTTAGCCACAATACAATTCCCTCATATATAGTGAGGGGTTGCCTTCTAGGGAAATTAAATATAACTTCTACCATTAGATCATTCGCCTAATGAAAAACCCAAATTGAATACGAAATTACTGTATTTTACAAGGCAATTTTACATCTATTTTTAGCTTAGGGGGTGCTACCCCCAAACCCCCACGACGAGGGGGCCTCATAAAAATTGTTATTCCCCCCATGGTGGTGAAAAAACGGGTGGCGTTATCACCCCATTATGAACTGGGTCCAATGCAGCAATCCATCTGAATAATGAAGATAATCATGCTCCACACACAAAAATCTCCCACTTGGATACTGATTATAGCAACTCCACCATTGCTTCATTTGTTAAAAAATGACTCTGCTTTGGACCTGGTTGTTTCTCATCTTCATCATCATACTAGAAAAACCAATTGAAACTGAGCATAATCTTAGTTTCTCACTAGTTACAGTTTTTCTTAACATATTTGTAGGATTATGGCAAGTGCGTACCTTTTCCAACTTCAACTGTCCATCTTCCAACAATAATTGTATGAAATGGTACTTGAGTTGCATATGTTTAGTCTTGGAATGAAATGTTGAGTTCTTTTCCAGATGAATGGCACTCTAGCTATCACTGTATAACTATCCCAACTCCTTCTTCTTACCCAATCCAGAAACCTTTGTAACCACATCGTTTCTTTACTAGCCTTTGTGGTAGCAACATACTATGCTGCTATCATTGAGAGTGCAACAACACTTTACAATTTTGCAACCCAACTGATAGTTCTTCCACCTACAGTAAACACATACCCTGTGGTGCTCCTCCTGTTATCTCTATCACCTACCATATCTGCATCAACATATCCCTGTAGAGCAATGTTTGAACCACAAAATCATAATGCTTGATATGTGGTACATCTCAAATACCTGAGAATCCAGTTCACTTCCATCCAATGTTCTTTTCATGGATTGTTCATGTACCTTCTTACAACTCCCACTACATGTGCAATATCAGGCCTTGTGCAGAACATTGCATACATTAAGCTTCCAACTACTAATGCATATGGAACTTTAGACATATATCTGTATCTTCCTAAGTCCTGGGATACATGCCCTTACTTAGTTTGAAATGGCTAGCAAAAGGTGTACTAGATGGTTTTGCATTCTGCATATTAAATATTTTCAGCACCTTTTGTTTTTACTCACTTTGAGACAATGTTAATTTGTGATTTTTCCTGTCTCTACTTATCCTCACGCCAAGGATTTATTTTCCAGCACCCAAATCCTTCATTGCAAATGAGTTTTCCAATTTTATTTTGAGCACATTTACTTCCTACATGTTAGAACATGCCATAAGCATGTCATCTACATACAATAACAATATAATATAGCAGCCATCATTTTTCCTTTAGAGATAAACAAAAGGATAAGAATGACATCTATTATAACCTTGTTCAGACATAAATGTGTAAAATTTTAGATACCACTACCTTGGAGCCTGTTTTAAGCCATACAAGCTCTTCTTCAACCTACAGACTAGTTTCTCCTTCCCTTTGACCTCATATCTTTATGGCTCCTGAACATATATCTCTTCCTCCAAATCCCCATCGAGAAAGGCCATATTTAAATCTAACTACTTAAGATGAAAATCTTATACTACTACTAGACTTAAAATAGTTATGATTTAAGTCATTTTAACAATAAGAGAAAATATCTTATCAAAGTCTACCTTTTTCTACGCAAACCCCTTCACCACAAGTCTAGCTTTATACCTTTTTATACCCCCATCTTCTTCCTTTAACTTGTAAACCCATTTATGGGAGGTGTTGCCACCCCATTATGAACTAGGGTCCAATGCGACGACACCTCTCAATAAAGAAGATAACAGGCTCTGTACCCAACATTTCCGACTCTTCATCTTCTGATATTGATCGAGTGGATACGATCAATGATGATTATTCTCATTTACCTTGGTTAGAACTGGTTTCACTCTCTGAGCCTTTCAACTATACTTTTCTAATTGACAAAATTATCATGGAGGTCATGACCTCAGATGAAATTACTTGAAATTATTACTATCATCATTCATATTTTCTATCTGACCTTGATAAAATCGATAATGATTTTTCAACTATATTTTTATGTGAGATAGATGAAAGTCCATAATTGTTGATTTCATTTTTTCAATCTGAGTTCAAAAGGAATTTTTGAAATATATTTGCAACGATTACCAATGGCATATCAATTAAATCAAGAGTTATTGAAAATATTCACATAGGTGCCTCATGTTCAATCGATGAAATTCGAACATATAAGGCCCTATTTCAAGAATTTTGCAACATGTTTGTCTGGTCCTATGAGGAAATGCGAGGAATTGACCCAAGCATTATAGTACACGAAATTAAGACTTACTCAGATGTTAGGCCCCTATACTACTAGTGTAACCCCTTAATGTTATTAGTACAACCCACTTATTATATTGATGTACCCACGTAGTGCCTATATTGTTACTATTGTGCCCCATAGAAGCCCATTATTGTTATTATTGTGCCCTTACATTATTATTGTTATGTCGGCTTTGATTATGTTATGACCCCTTAGACTCCTATATATAGAAAGGAGGTCTTTTCATTAGTATCATGGAAGAATTGTTCATTTATGTAATGTAAAGGAGGTTGCATCTTCATATTTAGAACGAGATCAATTTTTATGGTATGAAGGGCTTTGTTCTCGTAAACGACTTGTTACATGGTCAATTCTCACGGAGGAAATGATAGCACATTATGAGGATACAAAGAGCAACGCCTTCTTTAGAGCAACACTACAACAATTGGAAAGAGTAAAAGGGCTTTATGACATAGTGGAAAGTAAAATTATGGAAACAATGAAGTCTACCCCTCATAGCTATAAAGATGGAAGTGTTATTTCTCCTAGCCTTCCACAACCTACAAGGGTTACACCACAACAATTGGAAGAAAAAAGAGAAAAAGGGCTTTGTTACAATTGTGATAGCAAATGCAGTAAAGGTCATTAGTGTGCTAAGAAGAAAATATTTTACATAGAGTATGCAGAGGAGGAAGAAAAGGATCAAGAAACATCAAAAGAAGAGGATGTACGCCAGGACCCAACCCCAAAGATAGAAGAAATGAATCAGACCATATCTTGTAAATCATTGACAGGAATTACCACACCTCAAACTATCAAGATAGAAGGACATATCAAGAAGAAAAATGTTCAAGAAGTGAAAGATCACATTGAGCATCAAGAAATGAATCCGACCATATCTTGTAAAGGATTGGAAGAAATTACCACTCCTCAAACTCTAAAGATAGAAGGACATATCAAGAAGAAAAGGTTCAAGCAGTGAAAGATCACATCGAGCATGAACAACAAGTTCTCCAACTTTTAAAGGATAACACCACTTTGGTGCAAAATCAAACAAAACAATAGGTAGATCAACATCGTAGTGAAAAATGTTTTGATGTAGGTGATTGGCTATTTTTACTGCTACATCTCAAGAAAGCTATTTATGAGAAGGAAATGTTGGCAATACTACATGAACTTAAAAAATGGCAACCTTACCGAATGGGAATATTCTTCAAGGATGAGGATGTGGAAGCGTTGTTTTGTGCTATTTCTATTATCCAACCATATTGGATAAACGAAGCAAGGGATGAATGGAAGAAGGACGAAGAAGTATGGCCACTTATTCAAAAGTTGCAAAAGATGCCAATTCAAACAATATTGTTGGAAATTGAAGAGGAAAGAAAAATCATATTGGAATCTAGAGTAGTCACATAAACAACAACCCAACAGCTACGAAATCGATCAATTTTAGAGTATCTCATCAAGTGGAAGAACTTACCCACTGAAGATTCCACATGGAAGGACAAGAATTTTATACAGAAGCATCAAGAACTACTCAAGCATTGAGGACAACACTTTTTGAAGGAGAGGGGCATGTTAGGCCCCTATACTACTAGTCTAACCCCTTATTGTTATCAGTACAACCCACTTATTATATTGATGTATCCACGTAGTGCCCATATTGTTACTATTGTGCCCCATAGAAGCCCACTATTGTTATTATTGTGCCCTTACATTATTATTTTTATGTTGGCTTTGATTATGCTATGACCCCTTAGACTCCTATATATAGAAAGGAGGTGTTTTCATTTGTATCATGGAAGAATTGTTAATTTATGTAATTTAAAGGAGGTTGCTCCCTTGAAGAGTTTGAATTCTAAGGTGTTTATCTATCTTTTCTATATTTTCTTGAGTTGGTTTCATAACATCAAATGCCAAATCTATTAGAAAGAGATTATGTCTGGTGAATCCGTGAAAAGTTGCTACGATTAAAGCTAAGGTAAGAAACTTCTCAAAGTAGGTTTCATCTACCCAGTTCCCTTAACTAATTAGGTATCCAATATCGTACATGTTAATAAGAAAAAAAGAACCATTAGGGTATGTGTCGTTTACAGGGATATCAATAAGGCTTGTCCAAAAGGAAACTACCCTACTCCCTATATCAATTAAATCATTGATGAATGTGCCAGAAATGAAATGTTTTCATTTATGAAAATATTTTTTGGCTATAATAAAATCAACATACTTCCAGATGATCAACACCAAACTGCATTCATCAACCCATAGCGGACTTTTTCCTATTAAAACCTCCCATTCGGTTTGAAGAACACTATTGCAACTTTTCAACGAGAAATGTCTTATGAATTTCACGATATCAAGCATACTGTGCAACCTTATTTGGATTACTTGTCAGACCATTCAATGAGATGGGAAGACTGTCCAATGCATTTGAGATAAATCTTCATCACGTGCCATCATTAAAATATTTTCTTGATTCCACATAAGTGTCTTTTTTGTCTGTAATTTGGTCAATTGCTAGGATTTTTCATTTCAAAGGAAGGCATTCATGTCGATCTGTTCAAGGTTGAGGCTATTCTAAATGTTCCTCCTTCTTCCAATATTTTCCAACCCCAAAGTTTGCAAAGGAGGCTATTATCATCAAGACTACTTTTTATACTTGGCCGCATTTGATGCCACCATTGGCATGGTTCTAGTTGAAGAAGACAAATTGAATGAAGATCATGTGCGATATTACTTAAGTCATAATTTCACCAAAACTAAAACAAAATATGCATGTGGGTAAATTGACCTTGGTAGTTGTTCAAGAAATCCAACATTTCTGTCACCACATTCTATTGGGCAAAACTATTGTGATTTTTGATTGCAAACCCATGGATCACATTATAACTAGACAATTGTTGGGGGCCAAGTATTCCAAATGGTCATCCTACATGAATTCGATTTGGAATTCATTAAATCAAAATCTAAGAAATAATTGGTATTTGTTGAACTATTGTGTGACTTTCCTCGTACTTAAAACGAAAAAGTGGCAGGGGATTCTCTTCCCGATGAATCTTTCTTTCTAATCATTACTTTAGATCCCTAGTATGGAGATATCATCATTTATCTTCTGACCTAGATGTTTCGGCCAGAATTGACATGAATAGATTGTCACCATATTCGGTATGAATCCCAACAATATAATGTTGTTGGCAATAAACTTTATCGTCATAGTGCCGATTCTATTTTCTGACGATGTTTAATTCACGAGGAATCTGAAAAGGCATTAAATGAATGCCATTCTTGAGCTTGTGGTGATCATATGTCATGTTTTACCATTGCTCAACAGATCTCGTGCACTGGGTATTTCGGGCCTTCTATGCTCAAAATTGTATAACTGCGATCTAAAAATGCCATAATTGTGAAATTTATGATAACAAAATGCATGCGCATCCTACTCCTCTTCACCCAATCACTATTTTCGGTCCTTTTTCCAAATGGGGCATTGATTTTCTTACATGTAACCCTCACTCTGCCAGAGGGCATGGGTACATTATCCTTGTGTAGATTATTTTACAAAATGAGCCGAGGCAATGGCTACATCTAAGTATTACGTTGAAAAAACATCCATTTTCCTATCAATTGTGTAATTTCTTCATTCGGAGTTCCACGAGCCATCGTCATAGACCATGGTATCCATTTTCGAAACTATATATGACCGATCTTACCATGAAGCTAGGCCTGCGTCATGATAGTTCTACTATGTATTACTGATAGGAAAATGGCCAAGTAGAAGTCATTAACAAGGTTTTAACCACCATGATTAAACAGATTATTAGGACTCATAAACAAGATTGGAATCTAATGCTTTATCCAGCCTTGGGGACATACCATACCACAACAAAAACTTCAACTGGTTTTACTCCTTTCTAGCTTCTCTATAGCATGGAAGCAGTTCTACTGATTGAATACAAGATATCATCTTTGAAACTGGAAATTGAATTATTACCAACCACTTCTGCTAAAGAAGAACTTTTCTGGTACTTAGTACGTCTCGATGAGACTCACTGTGATGCTAAATTAGCTAGCGAGTCACAAATTAAACGAGTAAAATTACAACATGATCAAAATGAAAAACCTCATTCATATGCAGAAGGTGATTTAGTCTTGGTCTATGATTATGATCAAGAGCACGATAATTTAGGCACTAGTAAATTCGAGCCCATGTGGCATGACCCTTATATTGTAAAGCATGCACTCAAAGAAGGGGCTTATGAACTAGTTGATTATGACAAAATTCCTTTGGAAAAGCCCAAGAATGGTCTTTACCTAAAGAGATATTATACATATATTGTTTAGTGAAACATTTGTATATTATTGTACCATAGTTTATGTGTGAAAGTTTTTAACATCTTTTTGCGATTTTCTACTACTTCTCCTGTTTGTCTTGTGTTACACCTGATTTTCATATGTCGACATTCCCTCAAACTTACATTGGCTTCGTTGATGGCGCTAGTCTATAACACCCTCCTTCCACATCTACCCAAGTAACTGACCAACCAGGGTACGCATGTGATGCAAAGTTACTATGATATGAATTGACCTCTTAAGTCATGTTAAGGAAGTGGAACCGATGGAAGCACACCATACACATCTTCAACATCAGTATTAGGATCCTTATGGGTTATCTCAACCTTTCTGCCAACCAACCCCTGGTTCCCACTGAGATTTTAGATCACTTGACCTTTGAAACTCCCATGCTATAGGCCTACTAATGTTCAAGAGGTCTAGACGCTCTCATGATAAGGCATGCTAGCATCCAGGGACTAAATCGCATAAGGTTGTACTAGCATCCCCAGGATTTGAGCCACTTTTTTAGGCCCAAAGCCTAGGTCATCACCCAAAAATGAATAACACCTTCTATACAGAAATATATCAAGGAAATGGACATACAAATTTAATTACTTGAATAAGACCTTGAATGGACCCGTACTATCCATGACAAGAATCTCATCAAACAGATCATTCATATTTAATCTACATGTGTAACTGACAAATGTAGGTATAGGGGTCTCATACTTAGATTATAATTGCTAAGAATCATTGATTCCTCAACACATTGGCTGCCATTTCATCCGTTAGTTCATATATACAGTGTTCATCCATTTACAAGTAAAAACATGATGAGAGCCATACATAGCTACTGTCATAAAACATATACATAACTAGCGTAATAGAAATAAAAAAACCAAGGAAATCACAACCATATAATCCACATATAAATCAATATAGTACTCATATAAAGACGAGAAATAACCTTATATTGATGATGCAAAATCCAAACTCGGGATGGGACTTCCACGTTTCCACCTAATCGTAGAATGGCTGAGCCAAATCTCCCTTCATCCATCCACCTCCGTTCCATATTCCAAACATGAATGTGGGATTTGATAGAACACATCAATTCAAAACCATCAAGGCTTCTAGAGGCCAAACCCCTCAACCCTTCAAGCAATGATTCCACCTCACGATTAGACATCACAAAACCATCATCATATTGGTCTCCACCCAAGCGTTCTATGGCTCCAGAGCATTTGTTCCAACCAAGGCTTCGAGGACCAGTAACTCAACCCATATCTATTTTCGGGCTTCGAGAGCATTTCTCCAACCAGGGCATCCAGGACTAGTAACTCAACCCACCAATGATTTCTAGAGAATTTTTCCAACCAAGGCTTCTAGGACTAGAAACTCAACCCAAGTTCGTACAAGGCTTCCAAAACATTTCTCCAACTAGAGTTTCCAAGAACTAATAACTCGACCCAAGCTAAAGGGAACATGAGAACCAACCAAAACAAAACAAGGAAATAAACCCACAATCTCCATGGCTATCTAGGAAATGGAAAGGCTAGGAAATCCACTATCAATCTAGGCAATCCTCCATGCCAGTGATAGATCATGACCAATAGTCCACATGCATAAGCCATGCATGCCAAAACTAGAGAGGAAAACATATATGCAACTTTGTACATGCAAGCCAAATTTGTTGTAGCTATTGATCCCAATGTCCTCTTGTGCTTTCCTAATCTTCCTTTGTCTTTTGGCTCCAAAACTCCAAGTATGCCACACTCTCCAAGAGTGCTCCAAGAAAACTCTATGTGTCTAAGAGTATGAGAGAGAGAGAGAATAATGAGAGAGCTCAAAAACTGAACTGACCAAACTCTATGTACTGATCCTCATAAGTCTTTTTATGAATTAGGCCTTTATTTTCTTCATTCCGTTATTTTCCTTCATTTTCCTCCTCACATGCAACCTATGACCTTTCGCCTCCCTCTTCTCCTAATTTCCATTAGTTTCATAAATAAATGGGCCAAAATTCCATTTTTCCTTTCCAAATCCTTAGCCATTTCCTTTACCGATTTCCTTAGCCATCAATAACCAAATGAACACCCACACTAGGATGTCTTACCCAACATTCAACTTAGAATAATTGTCCCATCAATCGTGGTTATATTTTTCCTTTATTAACTTTTGTTACATGGAATTTTCACCAGGGTTGTTACATGGTTGTAGTACTTGGAATTTATGTTTTGCAACTTGGGTCATTTATTCACCCACAGTGAGTTAGTTTCTATTCATGGGATATGCCTCAGTCCAACAACGAACAATATTGCAGTATCTAGCACAATGATTGAGCTATTATCTGATGCCATTGCATTTGGCATTCGTCAATTGACCGTTAGGTTAGATTCACAACTTGTGGTATTACATTTGAATGTTGTTTATTCAGTTAGAAGTTGTTTCATGTTAAGGATGTTTTTTCAAGTTCATCTCTTGGAAAGGGAATTTGATTATATTGAGTATCAACATATTCTAATAAATTTAAACACATTAACATATGCATTAGCTAATTATGTCTTAAATTGGGACTTGTAAAACATTTGTAAAGAATTTAATGCAATATTCATTCATATATTGGACGAGATATACAAAAATAGTAGTAGCTTTCATTAGATAAAAGTATGTAAATAGTGTGGATTTTACAAAAAATCTCATCTAAAGACATGCGTCCCCATGGCCTTTATTTTCCAAACATGCTGATACATTATCAAAAATAAAAAAATCTAGCCCTGAGACTAGTGATTGCGCATAATGATGAACATGGTAGCATAAAATAGTACATGCTACTCGTATAAAATTGCTAATAGGTCCAGGAACCCCTACAATATGCCTCTCGTAACGTAGAGGAAAATCATCTATCATGGCATTTAGAATGTCCAAAGTCAACCTCTCAAGGTTATGCTCTATCTCTGTGAGTGTCTCTACCTCTCGAGGTTATGCTCTATCTAGGTTCTGTATTGTAGGAGAAAATGGCTTCTCAACATGTCGATCATATATACGTAATACAGTTGGTCTCATTGTGGCCAAATCATCATGATCATTTTGGATAATTAGTTTCTGATGCCAAAATAACAAAAAATGAAAATTTTCAAAAAATCAACCAAAATGTGAAATTTTACCGATAGCACGCCACTGCATCCCAAGAGGAAATGGCATTGTCAGATCTCCTGTGTAGTGCATCCCTACATACAGAAAATCTTTGATCATAATGATATTATTTTCCAACTAATCAAAGAAGTTAGGAATAAATCTGATTGTTGGTAATTCACCACCTCCTCTCTCTACCAGTACATGTGTTGCCAGAAGAGGAATCTTCTCCAAAGAAAATGAAATAACAAAGGAACCACACCCAAATTTTTTGATTTACCCATTTTGAACTTGGTTAGTTGCCCCTTCAGATTGGAAACTACAACCTCACTCCAATTAAATATGGTACCTTGAAAACAATCCACAATGGTTTTCATTTGGTCCTTCATGAGAAAATGCAAAGCTTCAATACCACATAGTTGTGCAACAGTGAACCCGATGGCTTTCAAAGGAATTTGTGCTATGGTCTTGATGTCAATCCTGCCATCTTTAAGAGTTTCTCCTCGATTACAATGTTGTATAAAATAGGTAACATTGGTTTCACCACCTAGTCTATGCCCATATAGGTT
>APFE031735818.1:0-16302 GCA_000404065.3 Pinus taeda | reverse complement strand
TCTCTTCGAAATAATTTTTAGGTTGATGCTATAAGCTATAAGACTCTAACAATGGCTCCAATAGGGATGGAGTCCTCCCTGTGACGTGTCAAGAACACTATAGATCAGTAGCCTTTGTCCATTGAGCATCTGGTTCTTATTTTGTAATTGAATTGTTTAATTGTTGTTATTATAAATATTGGCAGCAACTCACCAAAAGCTTAGGAACTTCCCTTCGGACTTCAATTCCTTATGTCAGCCACCCTATCTCTTGCAGTAAAATGATAAAATGATATTTTCAATTTTTTTAATGAAAAAATTATCTATTCTTGAGGTACACAGTGCTTGAGTAGTCTGTCATTAATAGGTCCTCCTGGCAGTCCTTCTCTAATCAAGCTTGTCAGCAAGAATGCATTGTTACCTAAGAAAACTTCAATTTTATAGGGTCCTTTCCATAGACTATCAAATTTTCCATGCTTAAATTTCTCTTCATATCTTGAGTTCCATCTCAGCACAAGGTCATCTAGTTTGATGTCATCTACTTTGGTCCTTATGTCATGGATCTTCTTAATTTTGTCCCCAATTATCCGATTTGTGTTGTAGACCTCCTCCATAGTTTGTTGCAACTATATTGTTTGATTTATCCTTCTCTTTATATCATTTGGATCCACTTGTGATTCCTGAAATAATTTTAGCAGAGGGATTCCCAAGGAAGTAGGGTGAAATACATCTAATCCATATACTAATTGGAAATGACACATTCCAATAGACTTCTTTGTGCTAATTCTGTAAGCCCACAAAGCATTAACTAACTTCTTCTGCTAGGATTTTTTAGTTTCCTACAATAGTTTCTTTATATTGTTTATTAAACTCTTATTAGAAGAGTTAGCTAACCCATTCCCTTTGGGATAATAAGTGGTAGAGTGTCCTAAATTTATGTGATACTTGTGCCAAAAATCAAACATTCTCTTTGATTTGAAAGCAACAACATTTTCAGTAACGATTTTATGTGGACGTCCAAATTTGGAAATAATATTGCCTTCTTGGTCTGAAATGATCATAAGTTAAAACTGAAATAGAATTGATTATGCCATTAATGAATAGAATGTTAATTGAAAGTGTTGAAATTGTGAGAACTGCTTAAGAAGATTGACTTTACGATAGTTGATAAAACATAAGTAAGAT
This sequence comes from Pinus taeda, assembly GCA_000404065.3. Classification (NCBI taxonomy): domain Eukaryota; kingdom Viridiplantae; phylum Streptophyta; class Pinopsida; order Pinales; family Pinaceae; genus Pinus; species Pinus taeda. The sequence continues at coordinate 15,138 of APFE031735818.1, read as the reverse complement.
GCAAAACAGAAGTGAGAACAACAAAAACACAACGATACCAGAAAACAATATTGATTATGGAGTTTGTCCCTGATGGACTATGTCTCCTTGTCCACTTTCAAGATGGGTGATTGTTTTATTAGCATTGAAACGAAATATGTTGATTACACAACAATTTAACCAAATTGAATGTGCATGCAAGCACTTCTGGTCACTATCAAAGGATAGCTCTTTGAACTAGCTTTCCAATGCATATCACGGTTCACAATTCCGGCTCTGGATGTTGTTGTTACACTAAAAACAAAATAGAATATAACCTCTAGAACCTACATACAAAAACCCAAAACCACTCTCTGTCACTTCAATGAGAAAACTGCCTTTTAAAACCCACTAAGTGCATTCAAACTCCTTCCACTAAGTTTAGGAATGAATTTGATCTAAAATGGGTTCTTCGGCCTCGGTGCATGCACGTATTCACACCTTAAAAACACTTTACAAGATCATCACATTAGTTTAGAACACAACTAAAAAAAATCCATAAATAAACCTTATAATAAATTTGAAATCATTGGGGCTTACTGATCGGGTGGAGGAGGTTGACCAGCCATGTGAATAGCTTGCGCTCTAACAACAACCTGCCAGCTAGTGGTCTAACTCTGGTGGTTACTCTAACAATTCTTCAACGGTTATCAACTTTTGTTCACATGTCAACCTTACATGGTAACTGTTTTTTTCTATGGTGAACTCGAGCCATTAACATCTGATCACATAGCCACTTCCAACACAGTCTTCTACATGGTTTTCAAGCCCGACAACTTATTTCTCCATGGTCAATGCTAACCTCCTCTGGCCGCTCACATGGCAACGCGCTCACGGTCTTCTCCCGCGTGTTTAAGACACATAGTTTATGACTATGGGATTTATTACAATATTTTTGTAATGTTTTAATATATGCTAAGGGTTGATAACACATAGATTTAGGTTTTAATGTGTTAATATATTTGCAAAGTTTTGTAATGTAATTTGAATAGGCTGAGAATTAATACATAGGTTTTATATATTTTAACACCTAGTTTGAATTGGAATACGGTTAGGGCTTAGGTTTTGGTTAGGATTAGATGTAGTTTTAGGGTTTTAATACATAGTTTGTTCATAAAAACCCATTTACAACCATTTGTCACAAAGTGACATTCACCCACATACATATCGTCAACACAAGCTACATTTGTGACGACAAACCTTTGTCGATGACCACATCATGGCAGAATGGACAAAAACCATATTTTTACAACCAGGTTCCAAACCATATCAACTGAATACCATGAAAACCATACATGACCTCAACAACCTGTACCATAAACAACACCGTCAAAATTGAATGACATCGAACTAAATGCTGACAACGACACCGAACTGTATAACTGATCCGACAAGATCCTCCTAGATCAATCCTCTCCACTTGAAAACCTTTGGACAAGAAAAGTTTAACTAGACAAATAATAAATGAGGGTAGAACTCCCTCACTCTCCTCCTTGTTCGAAAAATGTACCAATACATTCAATCAATCACCTGCAAGTGATGACCCTGATGATGGTGACCATGGAACATTTTGAAGAAGAGACATATTCTATCAATTTTCAGTATGCACAACTTGCGATGATGGTTAATCAACCTGTTATGAACATGGTAATTGATTCCTTTCCACGAAATACCATGGGTTAGTGATTCATAATCATCTTTGAAAACATTCTCTACAGGATATTATTCAATACCATTGATATGTATTAACAATCTATATTGCGGAATGATAGAGACAACAAAGATATTTTTGACATCAAACTAGCTATATTATACTGATTCATGATAACTAAGTAAACTTGCTACCATAAACCCAGCAAACTGTAAGGTGACAATTGTTGCATCCTAGATTGACTTTGAAAGTATTGAATTCATTGTTGATTTTTTTGAATCATTGTTTCTTCATTTATTAAATGATGTTTCCATTGATTAGCACTTTGCCCTAATGCATAAGTTTCCCTTAAATGCTTTGACACTACTTTAAAAAAGGCTTTGATATGAAAACAAATAGGTTTCCTCTCCACTTGAAAAGAGGCTTCCAAACTATTTTTAACATCAAATGGGGACACAATACAAGAGAATGTAACACTGACTTTCTCCAATAGTGACTTGTATCCCTATAACTGTTAATTTCCAAAATTGAATTGAATTAATTTGTTCTAACATTAGGAAGAGGAGCTTTAAGCACAAACTGTAATTCATATTGCATTCTCTGCTTATGAGTAAGATGTTTGGGTTCTTTAAATGGAACTAGAAAAGTTTCTACCTCTTAGCTCAAACTATCTTTAAGCTGAGACTCATAACCTGAACAAACATCATGTTGATTCTTATGTTGTTCCTTTACAAGCATGATTGCAAACATAATATTTGAATTTATTAATCACTTAATTCCAACGATATTGTAATCTAAAGAGGTATCTCTTAAATCTCTATTGAACAAAGATATATGTTGTTCATGTCCCTCACTATTTTTCTACAATGAAACTATTGCAATGGTGTTTTCAAATGCAAAAGAGAATTAGGAAATCTTTAGTAAAATGAGGGCTAATTAAAACAAGAGCAGTTTTCAAAGCTACCTTTACCTCACTAAAAGCTTTTCTAGCCTCACTATTCCATTTTATCTCAAAGTCTTTATTCAACATGTTTTTTATTGCTCTGAATATCTTGACGAGGTTTCGAATAAACCTTTTCAAGAAATTTATCCTACCAATGAAAGACTAAATTTCTTTCTTGTTCCTAGGTGGATCAATATTCATTATGGCTGCAACTCTGTTGGGGTCTATTCTGATACTTTATTTTGAAATAATGTGGCCAAGTATCTTTCCTTCATCTAAACCAAATAGATATTTTTTTGGGGTCAAGGAAATACCATATTTCCTGCATTTTTCAAAAATCTTCCTCAAGTGTAGTAGGTGATCTTCATCTGTTTGGAAAATACATTAGTGTCGTCTAGGTAAATTACAATTAACCTATCCTTCTCATTAGTGAATGCAATATCCATTGCTCTCTATAAAGTGGCCCCTACATTCATAAGGCCAAAGGGAATTTTTACATACATAAATGTCCCCCAAGGTGTAGTGAACAGTGTTTTATGTTGACCATGAGGATGTACCGGAATTTAGTTATATATAGCAAACAAATTCTTCTAGAATCAACTAATTTCTATAAGATATGATCCATTTTAGGTAGAGGGTAGTTGTCCTTGAGATAAACTTTGTTTAGATTCCTGAAATCCATACAGTGCCTTATCACTCCTATCTTTTTTCTTGTTGGCACTAGATTAGACACCCAGTTTGAAAAGATTAAGGGTAAAATAATTTTTGCATCAATGATTTTTTTAAGTTCCTTTACTATGTGAGGTAACAAAACTAGATTTACCCTCCTTAATTCTTGATTGAAGGGTTTTTTGTCTTCTTTGATGGGAATGGTATGTTGTATGATATTAGTATCATATTCTTTTAGAGCTGGATAGCTCCAAGAAAACACATCATAAAATAGTTTTAATAGATCAATGTACTTATGTTTTTCTTTGGGAGGCAAGGACTTGGAGTGATTTACAATCTTATGAATTTCATCAGTACCTATATTACAATCCTCAGCCTTAACTCCTACATGTTTTATTTTTGGCTTTTTAGGTACATCGTTTAAATCAAACAACTCTTCTAATGGCACCAATCCTCTTGGTAACACTCTGTCTTTCAATTGTAGAACCTCCAGTTCCTCAGGATTATCCTTAGTCTCATTTAACACTATTTCATTTATATTCTCATCTACATCATTATCTGCATCAGTATGTACACTCTCAAACTCTTCTCTTATCTGTAAAAAAATTTCTACTTGCTTATCGCTACCAAAAACCTGCCAATATATCATATTATCTAGGATAGCTGGCCTGTGTTTCGCTTCAACCTCATATTTTCTATTGGTATGGAATGGAGTCCTACAAGTACTAGCTAAAATAGCCAAAGCACCAATTAGGAAATTTTTCCCTCTAGGAATAAGAGACAATTGATATTTAGGAAAGCATTCGTAGAAATATAAAATTGCATTTCTGTAGGCCCTTAGTCTAGGGTGTTTAGTCGAGTACTCGCCTTTAATTTCACTAGTAATGAGTTTTGAATAGCCATCTACACAAGTCTTTTTAGCTCCCAACATCTTCAAAAGTTGTAGTCGTAAAATCAGTGCTTCATATTCAACTATATTATTTGTACATTGGAAAGTAAGCTTGTAAGAATGTCCCTTTGCTATAATTATTTGTGAATTTTAAGATCCAAACACCTGCCCCTGCTCCTTCCTTTCTCATGGCCCCATCAAATTCCATGTTCCAAAGGGATTTAACCTCTTTATATTGTTTCCTAGCATCCAATTTTATCTCCTTTGTCTTGCTCAATTTAGCTACCAAGTGTGACACTTCCTCCTCTACACATTCATCATTATACAAAATAAAGGAGTCCATTTTTTGTCAACATTTCAAATCCCAATAGGGATCCATCATCAGGACTATTTTGAATGTTGATAGAAGAAAAGCTCAATTACGAGATTTAAATAGTTATGAAGTGAGTTGTTTTGTTTTAAGGAAGAATGAAGGTCGGTTGCTTAATAATTAATTTTATCCAAATATTTAGGTTTTTTGGTAAATTAATATTAATAATAAATAGGTAACTTTCTCCCCCTCCCTTTCCTCTTAGGTTTATTTAGCAAGACCTAGTTTCTTTTATTTCTTCTGTTACTCCTAATAATCAATCTCAAAACATTAATAATTAATATCGAATATTAATTTAATTATTAATCTATTAAAATATTAATAATAATTAAAATAGTCAAAAAATTTATAATATTATTTATTATTGATTATGTTTAGTATTATTATTAATTTCATATTCAAAAATTAACTTTTATTATTACTTATAAAGTAACTAATTAATAAAATAATAAAGATTTATATATACTTTTATATATTTTATCATTAATGATTATTATATTATAGCTATGACTTATTACTATTATTACTAAAATTATTATAACTATCATAATCACTATATATTAAATATTATAAAACTATTAGTTATATTATTAATCATAAAAATAAATCTAATTAATCCTCAAATATTCATTAGTATTTAAAATAATAAATAATCTCATTAACAATCAATGTAATTAAAAATGTTTACTATTATTATTATAATAATATTATATAACATTAAGATATTACTAATAACTTTTTATTCTTTATAAAACTATAAAATATTAATTAATATTAGTACGTGATTATTTATTTATAATACTTATTATTATTACTATATTTTATATTTATTAAACTATCGTAAAATTATTATTATTATAATATTTTAAAAATTATTACAAATTATCAATTATTCTGAAATATTATTAATTACTATAAAGAAATTTCACCTTTACTATTTACTATTAATATTAATTTACCCAAAAACTTAAACATTTGGATAAAATTAACTATTAAGCAACCGACCTTCATTCTTCCTTAAAACAAAATAACTCACCTCATAACTATTTAAATCTTACAATTGAGCTCTTCTTCTATCAACATTCAAAATAGTGTGCATGATGGATCCCTGTTGGGATTTGAAAGGTTGACGAAGAATAGTTTTTACTGTGGGTTCTCGGGTTACTAAGGTACAAGATATTAACCACAGAGGTCTTAAATCCAAAAAGGAGTCCATATTTGAATACATAGAATACAGGGGGTAATTGATTGGTTTGTCATGGCTGCTAACCATATATTTCATTAATGTTTCCCTATATAACCTTCTTTGCTGACAAAAAACAAGAATGGTAGCATACGTCATGTCCATCAACAGAGTACCATGTAACTTTGCTCCCCATGATCTTGAGAGAAGCATTCCATACTTGAGATGTATGTCTACTACTACAATATAAATTACCACACTCTTTGCTCATATTTTGGCTAGAGTAACACATAAATCTTTGAAGGGTATTTTGTTATGTCCAATCCTGGCTTTTCCATAATGGCTCTAGGCATAAGATTGTGTGAAGCACCAGAATCAAGCATAGAATTGTGCAGAATATTGTCATGAATGTTCACAATTATATAGAAAGGTGGCACACTACAATCTTGAGACTTTCCTTCATTTTGAGGTCTAAAAAATAACTCAGATTGGTCATCATTTAAGTTGACTGTGGCTATCCCTTCCCCTATGTTCAGAGCCTTCATGACATGACATCTATATGAATTTTTTTTAATCAATTATGTCAGAGAAATATGAATTTTTACCTTGGCCAATTCATTTTCAGTATCGAAATATGCATGAGATTTATCTATTTCTTTGATATTTACATCTTGTATTTTAGAAGTCCGTTTTAAGAATCATATTTTGGATGATTGGTAGAAGGGGTGTCACTCTGAATCTTCTTGGCAAAAGTTCCAGTGGCCTTCTTACTCCTCAAATTGTACTGCTTATACACCTCCATGATAGCATTTTGGTATCCTTGTTTATACTCATTTGACTCTGAAGGGATGACTTTTTATTGTGATAGCAAGAAAAAATCTTGCTCCTACTTAGTTAGGAAAATGTGGTCAATTTCACTTTCCCCAAATAAGTTTATTTGATTTTCTTCACGATCCTCTATTAACTCAGCTTCTTCTACCGATGAAAGACTAAATTTCTTTCTTGTTCCTAGGTGGATCAATCTTCCTTATGTCTTCAACATTGTTGGTGTCTGTTTCGATACTTTATTTTGAAATAATGTGACAAAGTAGCATTCCTTCATCTAAAACAAAAATATATTTTTCTGGGTTCAAGGAAATACCATATTTCCTGCATTTTTCAAAAATCTTCCTCAAGTGTAGTAGGTGATGTTCATCTATTTGGAAAATATAGTAGTGCCACCTAGGTAAATTACAATTAACCTATCCTTCTCATTAGCGAATGCAATATCCATTGCTCTCTAGAACGTGGCCCCTACATTAATAAGGCCAAAGGGAATTTTTACATACATAAATGTCCCCCAAGGTGTAGTGAACATTGTTTTGTGTTGACCATCAGGATGTACTAGAATTTAGTTATATACTAAGAAACCATCCAGTAAACAAATTCTGCTAGAATCAACTACTTTCTATAAGATATGATCCATTTTAGGTAGAGGGTAGTTTTCCTTGAGATAAACTTTGTTTAGATTCCTGAAATCCATACAGCGCATTACATGTCCTATCTTTTTCATTCTTGGCACTAGATTAAACACCCAGTTTGAAAATATTAAGGGTACAATAATTTTTGCATCAAATATTTTTTTAACTTCCTTTTCTATGCGAGATAGCAAAACTAGATTTCCCTCCTTAATTATTGATTGAAGGGTTTTTCGCCTTCTCTTATGGGAATGGTATATTGTATGATGTTGGTATCATATTCTTTTAGAGCTTCATAGCTCCAAGAAAACACATCATAAAATACTTTTAATAGATAAATGTACTTATGTTTTTATTTGGGAGGCAAGGAATTAGAGAGATTTACAATCTTATGAATTTCATCAGTACCTATATTACAATCCTCAACCTCAACTCCTACACTTTTTATTTTTTTATTTTTAGCTACATCGTTAAAATCAAACAACTCTTCTAATGGAACCAATCCTCTTCGTAACACACTGTCTTTCAATTGTAGAACCTCCAGATCCTCACGATTATCCTCAGTCTCATTGAATGCCATTTCATTTATATTCCCATATACATCATTATCTGCATCAATATGTACACTCTCAAACTCTTCTCTTAAATGTAAAAAAAATCTACCTGCTTATCGCTACCAAAAACCTGCCAATATATCACATTATCTGGGACAGCTGGCCTATGTTTCACTTCAACCTCATATTTTCTGTTGGGATGGAATGGCATCCTACAAGTACTGGATAAAATAGCCAAAGCACCAGTTAGGATATTTTTCACTCTAGGAATAAGAGACAATTGATATTCAGGAAACATTGCAGAAATGTAAAATTTCATTTTTGTAGGCCCTTAGTCTAGGGTGTTTAGTCGAGTACTTGCCTCCAATTTGGTTATTAATGAGTTTGGAATCCCCATGTACACAAGTCCTCTTAGCTACCAACATCTTGAAAAGTCGTAGTCGTAAAATTAGTGCTTCATATTCAACTATATTATTTGTACATTAGAGACTAAGCTTGTAAGAATGTCCATTTTCTATACCTATTTGTGAATTTTGAGATCCAAACACCTGCCCCTACTCCTTCCTTTCCCATGGCCCCATAAAAATCCATGTTCCAAAGGGATTTAACCTCTTTATCTTGTTTCCTAGCATCCAATATTATCTCCTCTGTGTTGCTCAATTCAACTTCCAAGTGTGACACTTCCTCGTCTACACATTTGTCATCATACAAAATAAAGGAGTCCATATTTGAATACATGGAATACAGGGGGTAATTGTTTGGTTTGTCATGGCTGCTAACCATATATTTGATTAATGTTTCCCTATATAACCTTCTTTTCCATCTGCAAAGTACCATGTAACTTTGCTCCCCATGATCTTGAGAGTAACATTCCATAGTTGAGATGTATGTCTGCTACTACAATATACATTACCACACACTTTGCTTGTATTTGGGCCAGAGTAACTCATAAATATTTGTAGGGTATTTTGTTATGTCTAATCCTAGCTTTTCCATAATGGCTTTAGGCATAAGATTGTGTGAAGAACCAGAATCAAGCATAGAATTGTGCAGAATATTGTCATGAATGTTCAAACTTGTATAGAAAGGTGGCACACTACCATCTTGAGACTTTCCTTCATTTTGAGGTCTAAAAAATAACTCGGGTTGGTCATCAATTAAGTTGACTGTGTCTGTCCCCTCCCCTATCTTCAAAGCGTTCACGACATGAGATCTATATGCATTTTTGTTAATCAATTATGTTAGAGGAATATGAATTTTTACCTTGGCCAATTCATTTTTAGTATCAAAATATGTATGAGATTTATCCATTTGTTTGATATTTACATCTTGTATTTTAGAAGTCCCTTTTGAGAATCATATTTTGGTTGACTGGTAGAAGGGGTGTCACTCTTAATATTCTTGGGAGAAGTTCCAGTGACCTTCTTACTCCTCAAATTGTACTGCTTCTACACCTCCATGATAGCATTTTGGTATGCTTGTTTATACTCATCTAACTCTGAAGGGGTGACTTTTGGATGTGATAGCAAGAAAAAATCTTGCTCCTCCTTAGTTAGGAAAATGTGGTCAATTTCACTTTCCCCAAATAAGTTTATTTGATTTTCTTCACAATCCTCTAGTAACTCAGCTTCTTCGTCTACATAATTGTCTTAGAATGGAGGTCTAATCTATTACTGATCAATTAGGCCTCTTTGTTCTCTCTATTCAACTTGGGGTGGACTTCTCCTAAAACTAGGATTTCTAATTGGAGGGCCATCTTGATTTTCCCTTGAAGGATCCCTTTCAGTTAAACTTATCCTTTCCATCATTCTCTCCATTGCTTTAACTAAGGTATTCAACTTAGCATCTCATGAGGAATAAATAGGTTCTTCTTCGATAGTGACTCTCCTCTCATCCTTTAACACGGATCTCTTTTAAAACAAATTTGCTTCCACACTCACTGCATTCCTTTACATTTCCTCAAGGGTAGCAAGATTTCTCTCCCTCACGTGGTAAGACCTGTCTAGATCAAAACCATCTAGAAACTTGATCAGAGCTAGTCTTGGTGGGGGTTGTATTCTAGTCGGGATAGAATTGTAAATGTTATTGAATATAGCACAATAGTCTTGTTTCACTAGGGGCTCTCTTTATGCTCTCATATTCAGTCAAGATTTGGAGAGGATTCTTCTTTATTTCCCATATTGTGAGGAAAGCTTGGTGAAATTGTGTGAGATCTCGGATAGAGGAAAACTAAAATGCCTTAAACAATTTCTTAACTTCTCCTATTAGACTTTGGGCAAATAGTCTCATCTTCACATCATCTACAAATATAAATAATCATTCATCCTGTCTATATGTTGTTGATCAATGATTGGCCCTGTGCCATCAAATTTAGGTATTCGGCTCTGAACATGTTATCGAATGGCACTAAGTTTTCCAGGTAATAGCAGGGTGCATAACAAGTTTCCATGATAATTAAATCGGAATGGGAAGAAGATGAAACCACAATAGATGTGGATATGGGGGGTATTAAATGGGGCAAGATTATACTTTGTTGTGTTTGTGTAGTGTTGGTAGGGATAGGAGATGAAATGGGTACAATGGTAATGGGGGGAATTGCTGGAGGGGAAATAGCAATAGGGGGGATCACCGGCGGGGTTGGTGCTGAGGAAAAACAAGAAAAATATGAAGATTTAGATCATTGATGAATAATATTTTAATGAACAGCCTGATCTAATTCGTTCACCAAAACTTCAGGCTTATTAAACTATTTTATGACATCTTCATCAGAGTCTAGATTAACATGTTAACACTTGGAGATATATGGTTTCAAAATACTTTCATCAAAAACGGTCTCAGCTACAAAGTTGTTTGGCTTGGGATGGAAAAGGCTATGCTCAAAAGGTAAATTAAATTCAATATCCTCTACAGTTAAAATAATTTCAGGGAGAGAATTACCTATGAGCAGTGGATATTACTTGCTTGGTTGTGAGTAAAACTCTTCTTTTTGATAAATTTTTCAGGACTATCTACAATTTTTGGTGGTTTAAGATCTAGATGAGATCTAGTGTATATCTTTCTAAGAGACGGATCTACAATAGGTTATTTAGAGATAGAAATATGCACAAAATTTAGGAGGAGAACAACCTTAATAACATCTATTTCATAGTCAAGGAAAATTTCAATTTATATAAGATTTGTCTAAGTTCCCCATTATGGTCACCATAATGTTAGCACTATATATTTTGTAAAGGATGTCAGAGAAACACAGAGGTAACCACAAAACTGCTTGCCAATGTAAGATCTAGCCCTTCCAGCTTCAGAGAGGGATCTCTCTATTGGATTTAGATTTGTTGTTTTGAGATATTAGGCTAGTTATTGAGTTCTGAGTTTGGTTTTTTCAAAGATTTGGTTGAAACTAAATGGACAGTCCTTTGGGTAATGGAGTCATAAGTCTTAGGTGGTCAAATACAAGAATGATAGAATAGATGTAGCAACAAAATGTAGACAAGATTTTGGGTCTTTCAAGCATTTGTGGGGTGAATGGGATGAAAATATTTAGATTCAATTAAATATAAAGAATGTTAGGTTGAATTATATACTTAATATCAGAGTGAAAACATGAATATTGTTTATAAGCTAGAGCAGAGTGTATTCAAACAATTTCATCCCTTAATATTATTTAAACAATAGAGATAGAAATACATGTGGAAAATTGGGAAAATAATAATTTTACATGAGAGGAAACTTCACCAATTACCTAACACAGGAATCCCATAACAAAATTCCGTATTAATCGAATTGGTCACTTCATTACATGCAAAAATTTACATCAAGAATCTTCTTTCTTCATATGAGTTCCAAACCTTTGTACATTGATATATGAAGTATTTACACAATTTCGTAAAAATATATTGATTTTGAATATCAATATGTTTCTATAAAATATCCTAAAAAAATTGTTTAAAAATATAATAGAACAATACAGGAAAATTAAACTACTAAAGCTCTCAAGCACTGATTTCAAGGATTCTAGTTATGAATTGGACTAAAAATGTTATTTCTTTATTGTTGAAGATGAATAACTTTTTGCTCAAGAAGTTGACATAATTTATCCCATCTGTCATCATCTAGGGCGGAGAGCTTGATTAAATTTCTATAGGTTTCATCCACCTCGGTATATTTCTAGAAAGTGGGCTTGACTATAAACAAACATTTTAATTCATGGTTGATAAGTAAGTTGAACTTCAAACCTTCAATGTAATATTTCCCTGTAATGGTTCAATTTATGGTGGAAATTTTGGATTTATCTCTTGCTATGGAATATAAATTTTGTTGATAATTCTCTACTTGAACTAATTTATCTCCCATTCCATTTAAACTTAGAAGCACCTTTTGATGAAGTATATTGAAATTTCTATGGAATTTTTTAATGTTAGCCTCCAATTTATGACATTTGCTCTCTAACTGTAGCATTAAATTCCTTTCTGTAAGAACTCTTCTTACCCCAACAATTGTCTTAGTTCTATCTACAATCTCATATTCTTCTACTTCTTCTTTTGTGTCTGAACTCAGAATTCTTATTAGGGTAGTAGCTTCACCTGGTTTCTGACCCAAACTTTCCTTTATATCTTCTATAAACTCTTCTGAGTTCTGCACCAATTTCTCTTGTTCGAAAATAATTTCAATGGAAGGCCAAATTTCAATCATAACTTCATTAAAATCTACTGAGATGTGTTCCTTTGGTTTTGCAATTGTTTGTGCCATGGAAGGTTAATTCTCTAAAAGTTCAATTCTCTAAGTTATCTGTGAGTTTTTTGAATCTTTGACAAATACACATTATCAATTTTTAATTTTTTCTCTTGGAGATTATTAAGTTGAGCTTTCAGATTTTCAATCACCTTCCCTCTGATAGACAAGTCTTCCATAGCTCTAATTAATTCTCCTGATGTATCTATAGAGTGTGTCTCTATTGTAGTAGTTGTTGAAGTAGAAGCCCCTGTTGTTTATGTACCTATAATTGGAATTATTCTCAGAGGAATGAATGCTAATTTAGTTGATTTTTGTTTCTCCTTTAGTATTTTTTCTATTTCAGTCTCCATTTCTTTAATTTGTCTATTATGTTCAATGATAATTTTGAACATAAATTCTTTTCCTTTTCTCGTTGACTAACTCCCTTTGTTTGTGGATCTTCAATAGATGGAAATTTGAGCTGCTTCTTTAGGGTTGCAATGTCAACATTTTTCTCTTAATGATCTCCTAAGCAGATTTTACATTACTGGGATCATATCCTAGTTTAATCACTAAAACCTCTAAAGACTTTATCTTAGTGTCTTTAGCTAAACAAGATATTTTTTCTAATTTTAATTGAGACTGAATGTTGTTGACTGAAGCCTGAAGTCTAGATGCTTCCATTGCTGAGTTTGTCAAGGTAGAATATAACATCTCACCTATTTTCTTGTGCATATCCATCTAATCAATATGATGGATTTGGTCAATGTTAAAAGAAAAGATAGAATTTTTGTAGTCCTCTGCAATTTTATGAAAATGAGCTTCAACTTCATGGAAATATATCTGCATTTTTCGTTTCTCAGTATCAAAATTAGAGAGAAGATTGTGTTGTGATGAAGTTGTTTGCTTCCAGCACTGAGAATAGGTTGTTCCTTTCAAAATTTCATTCTTCATTTTAATTTCCTTATATCTTGAAAATATATTTGGTTCAGCTTTATCATGGACAAATTCTCTTGATTGAGATGTTTTGAGTGGTTCTTAAGAAGCCGATGATGATGGTGACCCTATGAAAATGTCTTCATTTCGAGGAAAAGTAGAAGCATAAGTACCTACCAAGACTATTGTAGACTGTACATTTTATTCCTGCAAAGATTCATCTATTGGATTGGTTGTCTTCCTCTTTTTGTATATTTGGAATTATTTCCCCTGAATTTATGAAAATGAAGGGGAAACATCCTACATTGTTATTTTATCTTTCTTTCCCGTGGCACATGAGTCTGTGATTTTGATAGTAGAAAGTACCCTTTCTTCTACCTCCTGCAATGTATTTGATTGCCATTGATCTTGGTTCATATATTTACCAATTTCAGGTTTGGGAGTATGAGTATAAGGAGTAGTTTTTTACTCTACTCTCAACTTTGAGATTATTCCTAAAGGATCATATGACCAATTGAAACTGAGTTTAAATTTCATTTGTTTGAGTCAAAGATATGCCTCTTTTGCTATTGTCCTAGCATTATAGATGAAAGGCCAATCTTGTTTTTTTATTTTGAGCTGAGACTTTTTTTTGGCTATCACAAATTGCAACTTTTCCATATTTATCATTTGCATAATATAATCCAATGCAAAAATTCTTATAGGAACAAATTTAGGCAACCTATATGGAGGAAATTCGCATCCATACACTCTAATCTCAGAGTAGTTTTGATACATGTATGAGACATCTATCTTTGTTTGTTCACTATGATGTATAATTCTCTTAATTTTAGGTCAAAATCTAGGTTCAACATCGTTGTTAAGCAGGCAAGAAACTATGTACAAAATTGGTCCACATAATCACTGATTTTAATTCATTTGTATGCTTCCTTACCAAGTAAATCCAATGAATCACTCACTGTGCATTTCCCTGTTCATCCAGTTTTTGTAGTAGAAATTGAAATCTACTTGCTTGATGGAATAAGAATAAGTAAACTAAAGCTGAAGCATGCTTGAAGACTCCTTCTATAGAAAACTTGAGGAATTGTTCATGGATAACCTATGCTAAGAATTCACTGTAATGAAAGATGACTGAAGGTTTTTCTCTTGTTGAGGATACTCATATAAAACCTAAAATGGCTTCATCACCCATTGATCGGTTTGATATCCCAATAAACAGGAAACTATACAAATTACTTGTTTTTTCATTTAAGGAAACAATTAGGATGGATAAGGAGGGTTTATTTTTGGTAATTGGACATTGTCATGTAAAAATGTATCAAAAATGTTGGCTCTATGGGGAAAAGTGGGGATTGTGTAGTGTTCCATGAGGGAATGTACTTAAAAGGGTTTAAGAGAGATTGAAATTTGGATCTAAAGCATATGACATATGGAGTCAGGGGTAATTTTGAACAAGATGTCATTGTTCTGGCTACAATTTATCTTTGACTGGGTATGTACCTGAAATGAAACTATGAGACAAATTTTGGAAAATGACGGGTTTACAGAAAAATTAATTAAGGGTAGGAAGGAGTCCCACAAAATCAATTCATAATTAAGATCAACATAGTTTTGTTTTAACCAGTTGTGGTGTTCCTAGAGATCGAACTCACAATTGCTTTCAGAGATTTATATTGTTGATCCACTAAGGCATGGTGGTCTAGGTCAATACAGGGGGAAGCATACGGTTTTCCACTGTGGCTTTCGATTTACCTTTTC
>APFE031735808.1:31158-52430 GCA_000404065.3 Pinus taeda | reverse complement strand
AGGCGATTAACCCCAGACTTAATGTCTTCTAAAGAGAAGACTTCTTTCGTTGTGAGCAGGGTTTCCAAATTATCCATGACATTAGGAGATTCATAAAGCTTTTTAAGATAAGAATTCCAATCGTGAAGAGCAAATTTATTATTATCCTTAGTCTTCCTAGTCAGAATCTGCCTCCAAAATTTCTTAGGAGCTACCTTAGAGAGGTGTAAGAGATTCTCCTGTCTTTGACGAATGTACTGCCTCTTTTTCCTTTTAACTAGGGCTTTGTATATTCTTATCTTGTCCTTTTTAAGAGAATCATCAACATCTTCCTTAATTGCTCTCCTCGCATTTTTACAATCTTTGTCATACCAAGGATTGGTTTTGCTATTTCTTTTATTATTTGATACTTCAATTGAGAACTTTTTAATAGAATATGAGAGGGTTGTAGTAAAATTATGATATAGGTCTTCTATGTTGTCTATACTAGATAAAGGAGGCAAATTAGTTTTTAATTCATTTAGAAAGAGGTCCTTTTTATTTTTATCAAATATCAAGTTCTTTTGGTTGTAAGTATTATTTTCTATGGGAACTCTACGCATGACAAAATTGAGGGTTATAAGTAAAGGCCTATGATCGAAGTGAGGCTCGTGGTCGTTTAAGATGTCAAAGTTTATCATTTCGTTGTATAATGGAAGATTAGAAATAACGTAGTCTACCACGTTGCTACCAAGTCCATGGATGCAGGTCATCTTGCTGGAATTGGGCCACTTTTTTAAACCGTTGCAAATTATGAGATCCTGAGCACTACGAAGCTTGACTAGCTCTGACCCAAACAAATTTTCCCCGAGGTCTTCAGAGCTCCTTTTGTACCTACTAGCCAGGGTAGGGTATTCGTCTAACCAAAGAGGATTAGGGTTGGAACGATTGCTTAAAATAATAGCTTGGTTGTTTGAAGTTCGAGCATTGAGGTCACCTATTAAAAGGATATTACCCTCATTCCTTAGGCTAGAAATATCGTTCTCTAAACTATTGTAAGCGTTAGTTTTATCTAGATTCTTCTTCTTATAGAAGTTAGAATTAAAGGGGGGGAATAACATATTGCTATGTAGGACTTTTTATTATTAATGTCTCTGATCTCTATCCAACTAAATTGGTTGTGAGGGTCGTTTTTATAAATCCTAACATAGGGGGAGATGTTCATCTTAATGTAACAAGCTATTCCCCCAATGCCTCTACGAGAGGATCGCTTGTTCCACGTAGACCATAGCGTAAATCCATCTATGTTAGGGACCTTAGGTTTTTCGTGCTCCCAAGTTTCAACAAGCAAAATAATATCAAGATCATTTGAGATCCAACTTAGCTTGGGACCTTTGTTCCATGGGAAGCCCCGACAGTTCCAAGAAAGGATCCGGAGCATATTTAATTGCTATTGATAACTATCTTTTTGGTTTTTGTCTTGAATAAAGGTTTTTCTATTTCTGATTATTGCCCATTTTCCTTCCTTTCTAGCTTCTTTTACCTTTTGAACCTCCTTTCTTAATTCTGCTTGATCTTCTGGAATGAGATCTTCATTTATGAATATTCCCGTTCCTTTTAGACTTGAGGTTTTACTAAGTATGTTGTGCTTATGATCAGTAGAGCTCACCTTTATGCGGATTAATCTTCCTTTATTCTCGGTTAATTTCCCCAACCTTGTTGCTTCTGTGAGACATATTGTTTCAATTTGTAATCTATTATGTAATTTTGTCTGGACTAAGGCTAAATTATCCTCATCTTCTTCCTCTTTTAAACCGAAGATTATAAGGTTTAAGGTCCTTTTGTTACGTTCGTGGTCTAATTCTATTAATTTTTTCATTTCGTCTTTAATTGGTTTAATATCTAACTTATCTACCGCACTATTTAGGGTGGGGCGGCTGTTAACTTTTTCTTCTAATACTCTAAGATTCTCTAAATTCACCAAAGATTCTATGAACAATGTTATGGATCATAAAAGTCTAAATTCTTTAATAAACCTTTTTACCTTAAAATATCACATCTTAAATTACATGTTGAAATTGATATAAAAATTAGTAATTTAAATTTTTTAATTTAACATAGAATATTTTTTTAACAAGTCAAAATGTTTACACTACAAAACAATGTCTTCCATATTAAACTAGAACACCTTTCATCACAATAAACATTTATCATGTATTTAAACAATAAATAAATAAAAATAAAACCTTATCATTATTAAATCTAATCTTAAAATACATATAAAAATAAATAATAAACCTTTTTACATAAGTATTTTCTAAGATTCTCTAAATTCACCAAAAATTCTATGAACAATGTTATGGATCATAAAAATCTAAATTCTTTAATAAACCTTTTTACTTTAAAATATCACATCTTAAATTACATGTTTGAAATAAATAATAAACATTTTTTTAATCTTAAAATCTCATGGAATTTTGACCCGAGAATACTATTAATGGTACACCATATGGTCTTTCAGATTTGTCGTTATGGTCTTCTTTCCGATCAAAGAAAACAATAAATAAATAGAGAAGGGTTGTTTCTTTAGTCGCGTGTCGTGGTCTTTCCCATTTGTCGCGGTCTTTCCCATTTGTCCTCCTATTCTCAAAGAAAACAATAAATAAATAGAGGGGTGGTTTCTTTAGTTGCCTATGAGATTGGAACAGTTTAACTATTAGATATTAAATCAAAAAGTATATATTCGAAATAAATAATTAAAGGGAGAAATTTAAGAAAGGGAGAAAGAGAGATTGTTTTCAGTTGTATATAAATTTATTTAAGTGTTATATATATTTTTCTGCTAGAATTTAATTTAAATTTTGCGATGAAATTGTATGGAATTTTTATATTTAAAACATATTTTAATGCAGTGAATTATAAAAATTTGCATGAAATTGTATAATTTTTATATTTAAAACGTATTTTAATGCAGTGAATTTTGATTCTTTTGAAATATTCAAAATATATAAATTGTAAAATCCAAATTTATCATTGTATGAAATTTTATTAGATTTGGAAAAAAATAAAAAATAAAAATATTAGATGAAATTAAAAAATGCCCTAGTTGGACCAACAACAAAAAAATGCTAAAAATCTAACCATTATTTTTTTAAAATCTGGCAGTAGCAGTGTTTCAATACTGTTTTTGTTTTTGTCTGTTGAAATAGATTAATTAACACCATTAAAAACCATGAATTAGCCAAAATCTTGAAACTGCCCAATCCTATTAAAATCTCGCCAATAATTATATAATTTTAATTTTAAAGACAAATTGGAAACCTTATTAAACTAAGGCTTTAAAAAATTGAATACGAACCACAATTCAAAAATTGAATACGAACCACAATTCAAAAAGGTAACATAGACTTCTTCACAAATCAAAACCGTTTAAAGGTAACATAGACTTTTTCACAAATCAAAACGGTTTAAAAGCCATGCCATGGAGGACGTGGGACCAAGGCGTGAATGGATGCCTGCCGTCCGTTGGAGATGGAGGAGTCCACCTCCATGAACCTGTCCTTAAATTATAAACAAGCGCTACTTCTGGTTCTAGTTTGCCAATGTAACAGTTCCACCATGGTAAGAGGCTGAGGTGATCCCCTACTCCTATGCAATCAAAGCATTCCTGCATGCTGGGCAAAACGTTAATCCTAAAATCCCCCCACGGCGGTCTCCTACTCTCCTCCAACCTTATAGTCTTAAAGTCCTCCCATAACGATTCAGGCACCCTTGCAATCTCCTTCCACGTCCAGGGCGATGAACCGATTGGGGCGCGGCGGTGGTCCCTCTCAAACTCCCAAATACGAATCCCTTCTCTCATTGCTGCAACGACGAGTAGCCGCGACCCGCATGTGACAAGCCGAGGTGAGGAGAGGCGATCATTAAGCAACTCTTCAGGGAAGGGCGCAAGAAGTAGAGGCACCGGCGTTTCTGCGTCTCTAGTAACATTTGACGGCATGCTGAAACCCACAATACCCAACGGTTCCTGAGGAAGGTGCCCTAAAATGTAGAACGCACCATCGCAATAAACCATCCGGCGTTTGACTGTAAAATTCTGTACCTCGAAGAATCTCAAGTCAGGCGGAAGACGTCCCCCGATATTCCATCTACTTTCACTGGAATCGTAGAGTTCCACTAAACATCCTGCCACCCTGCCGGCTTGCCCCAACACCACCACTTTAAAAATGTCTTCCGGTTGCCCGTCGCCATCAACCACGATTGACTTATCGATAATGGTCGTTATCAATGACATGGGGGCAAGCTCGATTGAAGTCCCCGTATAAGGATTGCAAACGCGAATATCGGGGTGCACATACGCTTGTAGAAGAATCTTGAAGTTCACCAAGAGTAAGCCTGCCGCTGATGATCTACAGGTGACTTCAACACCGCCGACGCGGGGACCTAGTTCCTCTGTTAGGAAACCAAGGGAGAAGCAGTGTTTCCATGTCCATTTGTAGAAATCGAAAGCCAGACAAGGAATTTCCGCACTCGAATAGCAGAGTAGCAAACATGGTTGCTTGTTGCTGGGTGTCTCTGCCCATATACTAGTTAAGAAGAATTTAGATGAAAGAATGGCGTTCCATTCTTGGCACACTCTCCGATACCTGTAGACAAATTCTGCGGGTAACCACGCAAATATCTTCCTTTGCAAGTACTCAGGAAAATCGTTCCAGTAAAAATCAGTAGCTTCCCTTTCCATTTTTGTTTTGGTGGTGTAACTGTTCTGAAAACTTAATTAGTTGTAGATAAATGTTTTTCGAATCGAATCATAACAAGGTGAAAAAATCTTGTTAAGAATAAATAGCAAGAATGCATCATAGCCCAAAGCTAGCTGTTGAAAAACTAGCTGTTGAAAAGTGGCTGTTGAAAAATTAACCATTGAAAACTAAATGTTGTAAAATAACGGTTGAAAAACTAGCCGTTGAAAATAACGTTGAAAAAAGTTGAAACTAGTTGAAAAACAGCCTTGGAGATTAGTTAAATAGGTAAATAAAAATTCTAAAAGGTTAGAATGGAATTATTTATTATTTTAGTTATTTTAAATATAGTTATAAATTAGTTGTTATGATAAATAATAGTAATAAGTTGTTAAAAAAGTTAGAATAAGTTCTATAATACGATAATGGGAGATTATATAATAATAAAATAAAAATAGTTGTTATATAATTTTAATTAATAATGAGTTTATAAAGTTAAGAGTGGTTAAGAGTAGGATTCAAAATATTCGAATTATTTATTATTATAGATTTAATTATAGATTAGTATTGTTAAGAACACTCCAAAAATTAATAAGATGGTTAAGAAGAACCTATAAATATCACTAACAACAGTGGTTAGAAGATTATAAAAATATTAAATACTAATGAAGTTTAGATCTATGATATACTATAAAGAATAAGGTAAAGAGGACTTAAGATTTAAAATATTATATGTTAATGAAGCAATGAGGAGTTAAGAGTTAGATTCAAAATATTGTATGCTAATGATGCAATTAAGAGTTCAATAGTATTAATTATGTTCAAATAGAGCTAGGAAATGAATAAAGATAAGGGATAATATATGCTATCAATATATAAAGAAAATGAGAGGAGCGAATTTACTTTAAAATAAAGTACTTAGAGATTGAGAATTATTATAATTATGTTAAATAATAATAAGGTAAAATATATAAAGAAAAGGGGGGCGAGGAGGGACAAAAAATACAAGGAAGACAAAGACAAGAGGATCATAAGGAGAGGATTGGAATCCAACTCTTACTCAATTTCCAACCATCGTCTCTGTTGAGATTTCTAGCATTCCTTTCAATTTCGATTGCCTGCCAAAGCTTTCTAGGGTGAAAATAATCAACCCTAGCAATGACTTTGGAATCCTTAATACAAACATGGTGTTTGGATTTCTTTGCATGCTCAGCTAGAGCCGAAGAGTGGGAACGATTGTGTCTTATGTTTGCAGCGTGCTCATGGATCCTCTAGTTAATTGATCGACCCGTTTCTCCACTATAAGGAATACCGTGGGAGCATGGAACTAGGTAAACTCCTTTCATGTCCTTCGGGTCGATAGGGTCCTTAACCGAACTAAGAGATTTTATAATGGTCCTTAGAGGTTTGAACAAAGAGGACACATTATTCCTTCTAAGGATATGTGTAATCCTATCTGTGGTCCCTTGAATATACGAGAGATGAACCTTCGAGATATGATCAATAAAAGGTCCTTTACAGACTCCTTGAAAGGTCTTGAGGCTCTGAGTTTTGTTGTACCCATTAATTTTAAAAAATTCAAGGAGATGAGATTTTTCCTGCTCTAGGTGGTTTTCATGAGAGATTCTCAGAACCTCGGTAGCCAAGGTGATGAGAACACCAAATTTTTGAGCAGGAAAACAATGAGAGCTAACATGAAGGTATTGTTCCGTGCAACATTTTTTGCGAAAAACTTGGTGAGAAACGAAACCATCATTCATTCTAGAGACGAGAATGTCAAGGAAAGGAAGGGATCCATCCACCTCAACTTCCATTGGATTGGGAATTAAGGTGGTTCAGAGATAGATCCAACTTCTCAGGACCATGGGGCCAGATGATGCAAGTGTCATCAACAAACCTCTTCCACTTCTTAGGGCGAAATTGAGTTGAGGCTAAAGCAGTGGACTCAAAATCTTCCATAAATACGTTAGCGACAATAGGGGAAAGAGGGGAACCCATCGCAACACTGCATGTTTGCTCATAGGATTGACCGTAGAAACTAACCCTAGGCTATGATGCATCCCTGCTATTTATTCTTAAAGATTGGATGATTTTTTCACCTTGCCTTGAGGATGAACCACATTAGTTGGTTAGAAACGTTGACCAAATCTTAATGATGTGATTAATCCGAAATGCATTTATCTACAATATGGATAAAAAAAAGTCTCATATAAAACCAAATTAGTTATGCAACTAAATTTAAGCGACGGGGAAGCTTCAATGAAATCATTTTATGTATGGATGGTCATGACCCATACCCTTTGATCAAGCATTCATGTCTTTTAATGTTAATTAAAATTGTTAATTATATATTTATTTAAGGTTAGGTTTTTGCAATAATAGACTATTCTTAGGTGGCCTTATAGATTATTTTTTAATCCAACAGTAAAAGATCGTTCATTATTTTGAGGTGATCTAATAATTTATTTTTTAATACGTTTGTAGGCCTTAAAATATTATTCATGTACTACTAATAATAATAGAGTCATCTCAATCTTTCACTTTCTTGAAGTGTTATAATCACTAACAACATTTGTAAGGAAGTTAAGTGAAACATATAACTTTCTCACTGTCTGTCTCTTTGGCTACCGTATCTAAAGTTTGTAGAATTCCATATGTGAAGTTTCATTTTCACTAAATAAATATTATGGGAAAATTATAAAAAAATGTATTTAGTTTTTTTTTTAATATGTTTATGCATTAATTATTTGTAAGTGATCTCATAAACTATTTTTTATTGTGGTAAATGTTAAAATATTATTCATGCACTAATAATAATAATAGAGCCATCTTGATCCTTCACTTTCTTGAAGTGCTATAATCGCTAAAAATAATTATAGGGAAGTTAAGTGAAACATATAACTTTCACATTGTTTCCTTAGCCACCATGTCTAAAGTTTGTAGGATTCCATATATAGGGAAGTTAAGTGAAACATATAACTTTCACATTGTTTCCTTAGCCACCATGTCTAAAGTTTGTAGGATTCCATATGTGACGTTTCATTTTCACGAGAAAATTATAAAAAATGTAATTAGTTTTTTTTTTTTTTAAATATCATTTATAGTTTAATTATTTTTAAGTTATCTCATAAACTATTTTTTAATCTCGTAGACGTTAAAATATTATTCATGCACTAATAATAATAATCAAGCCATCTTAATTCTTCACTTTCTTGAAGTGTTATAATGACTAAAAACAACTATAAGGAAGTTAAGTGAAACATATAAATTTAACACTATTTTCTTGGCTACCCTGTCTAAAGTTTGGAAGATTCCATATGTAAGTTTCATTTTTACTAAATGAACATTATGGGAAAAGTAAAAAGGTAACTTTTTTTTTTTTATTGTAATAACATGAAGTAATAACAGATTATATATATATATTATATATAAAATATATAATATATATATATATATATATATATATATATATATATTATATATATATATATATATATATATATATAATATAATATATATATATAGATAGATAGATAATTAATTAAAAATAATTTTTGAAAATTTATATCGTTGTGCCAAGAGGTGTATTCTACAGCCTAGCCCTAGCGTAAGTAATGTCACGTTCTCAAAAAATAATAAAAATAATTTTGGTCAATCTTAAATTATATATAACTTTTTAATCTTATTAATGGACTAAGATTAATTATTAAAAGATAACTATGTATTTGAATGGATAGTAAATTATCTCATGTGTATAATAATTCCTTTATCATACAAGTGAATTTGAATGGATCATAAATTTACCTTTAACAATTTCTTTTTACGACATTAAAATTCCAAATTAAGTAAATTTTTACACTTTACTAAAGCCAATGACATTTCTTAAATCAAAGGAAAAAACTTAATTCAACACAAAGAATCTAAAATCTTGCTCCATAATATGTTAATATTTTTTTTAACTAAACATTTGTAAAAAAAAATTTAAAAGGAAAAGCCATACCCTAGTTATATATTAAAATATTTAAAGATATAATATTTCCATATCAAATTGTAATATTTGAAAATATTAATTTGGTGTAGCTTTATTATAAATTTTGTTATCATGCCTTGTAAAAAAACATCTTTAAATCTAATATTAATATTATAATTAATATTAATATAATTAAATTTAATAACTTTGAATTAATGCAATATTAAACTTGTTATATTATAATATATATTAATATATCATTATATATATTAACTCTCTCTATATATGGAGGAAGAACAAAGACATAGAGTGATAGAGATGGAGAGATAGGGGAAGTGACAAAGGAGATGAGGAGATACAATGAAGGAGAGGGAAGAGGAGGAATGAAGAGAGAGAGAAAGAGAAGGGTGAGAGAGGGAGATTAGGGTAAAAGAGAGATACGGGGAGACACAAAGATGGAGGGGTAGAGAGATAGTGATAAGGTTGGAGGCCAGAGAGAAAGAGAGATGGAGAGAGGGGGGAAGTGATAGTGACAAGGTTGGAGGGAAGAGAGAGAGAGATAGAGATGGGGGAGAGGGAGAGAGGTAGGGAGATAGGGAGAGAGGGGAAGGACTAGAGAGAGGACTTGAGGGA
Source organism: Pinus taeda (assembly GCA_000404065.3). NCBI lineage: Eukaryota > Viridiplantae > Streptophyta > Pinopsida > Pinales > Pinaceae > Pinus > Pinus taeda. The sequence goes on along the minus strand of APFE031735808.1, from coordinate 43,130 downwards.
GAGGAGAAGAGAGGGAGGGATAGAGAGATGGAGTTGGAGTGGGAGGAAGGGAGTGGAGAAGAATGACATAGAGAGAGAAAAGTGGAGAGAGAGAGAGAGAGAGAGAGATGAAGAGAGAGTGTGTATGTTTCAGGGTGAGATGGAGAGATAAAGAATGTTGAGAAATGGAAACAAGAAATTCTAGTTTAATTTGTCCTTGAATTAAACTGAGAATTAAAATCGAATTATATTCTCATAGAAACTTGTAAATATTTAATTAAGTTTAATTAACCTAATTAGCTTAGGAATTTTGAGTTGGAAGTCTTTCTCTAGTCATGAATATTTTTTGCCTGAGTTTTAGGGGTGCAATATGAGTTTAAATTGAGTTGGAAATTAAATCACTCAGTTTACTGAGTTACGTTCAATTAAATTAGTTCTAAATTATTTTTGGAACTAATAGAGGACTAACAGTCAGTTGGTGCGCTAGTGCTACTTCCGTTAACTGAAGATTCCGTAATGAGAAACTCATGCATGCCAGTTTATGGAAACACCTAGTTTAGACTAGAGTGTAGGGACAATGTTGTTGAAGTTTCTAAGTTTACTTAGTTTAGAAACCGTTCATGCACTTTTTCGATTTATTCCTACCTACTTGTTAGTTTTCTTTAACAAGTTATTTACAAAGTAAATACTGAAAATAAACACGAGTGCATGCCCAAAATATTACAGATCAACAACTAAAAGAAACAAGAACAAACACACCACATAACACCATTATTTTTGGACCAATGTCATCGGAAAAACCCAATGTAGGAAAACCGGTGCAGCTATCTCAGGGTTTTCTTATTAACCAATATTAGAGTACAATCTAAGTGCCAAAATTGGCCTACCCAATAGAGAATTTCCTTAGCAGCTATTCCTCGTATTTTGAGAGAAATCTCCTGGCTGAAACCTCAGAAAATTCTTTCAGTAGCTCCTTAGCACAAAACTACTCTACAACCTTAGCGTCTGCCCAATCTGGACTATGTTAGCCCCTCTCTGTCTCACACTGGCCCTGCATCAGCCTCTCTTGGCCCGCATCAACCCCAGGAGGCCCTGCGTCAACTTTCTAGGCCTCGGCGTCAGACACGCTGACCTCTCTGGTGCTCTGCACAACACTTGGCTCCCTCTACATGGCCCTACGTGAACCCTTGCTGGTTCTGTGTCACTTTCCTTGGTTGTTGTGCTGCTCTCCCAGAACAATCTTTTCCTTCTCTATTTCTCTGTACTAAATGCCCCTTAGCTACTCTCCTTATCACTGTTTCTATCTCTCTTAGCAAACCCTGCTCTAGAGAATAGAATGACTAATCACTCTGGTGTGTTCTCCAAGTGACCCTCAAGCCTCCTCTTATACTTTTCCTGTTGACATGTCAACGACCAAGACTAAGTCCCTAATCAATATTTAAGATTAGATTTGTCTTGTTCCATGTCTTTTGGACCACTATAAAAAAGATTCATATTAATACACATTAATATTTTATTTTTTCTAAGTTTAGACTTAGGGACTCCATTAAAAATATTGATTATTTTAATATCTCCTGATCTGTTTAGAATCTACCCAAACCCTTTCTGGGTATTGGATATCTAATGTGCCCCACCTCTCCACCAAATTTCGTGGCTAGAGCACATTCGATGCTAACCCAAATCAACACTCTCTCTTAGCGAGGACTGTGCTCTAGCAATACTCCTCATTGAGTATTACTGTGATCATTTGGCATCGGTACCTGTGCTGATGTTAGGTCTTCCTGCCCAACATCCTATGCACTGCTGCATCCTGTAATTCTTCTCATGGTTCTGTTAGACTCCGTCTTGTATGTCAAATGTGAGATTGATTCTTCTTCAAAACCCTGTTTTTGAGAAGAAATCATTAAATGTGTTGTTTAGAATATGTATCAAATTCTCCAGCTCTTCAAAAGGCAGCAGTTTCATCAACTCCTATCCCTGCAAGCAAATAAAGAAAAATCCTCTCATCATATCGATTTGCAATGATGTTGGTGACATGCTTGTCAATCCTAGTTGTGGAATTCGAAATATTTCCCACTTCAAAATATTTCCTAGGCAATTTGCTAAGACAGAAACGTATGGTACAGGATTAATGGATCTCGTGGTTGGATATTTTGCAGTTGCAAATGCACTAGTTTCAAAACAGGCACACAACATTGATTCGGTGTCCATGTTGGGGAATATGGTGTACATTAAAATTTCTTTTTCACTCTTGCAGTGGCCATTGTGACATAATCAATATTCATCCCCAATACTGTGGTTGTGGCTTCTTTGGATGTGTAATTCTCACAGTTTATCAAGCAGTCTTGTTGTGTGGATTAAATCGTTACCTCATTTCAGAGTAGAGGGGTGCAAATATCATTAGTCTGAACAAAGAGGGCATCTTCAGTTTATTTGGATATTGGGGCTTATGCGTTGTCAGTGTCAACTTAGGCTATCATCTCTTCTTCCTAAAGAAACCCATTAGTTCTAGAGTAGCTTCAATTGGAGGGAAATCAGGTATTGTAATCGAAGTTTGGCTGCTTGACGGTTTCCTTTGGGTGCTAACAATATTTTTGGATAAGTTTGTAGAGAAAAATTTCTCGTCAGATGTGCAATTTGGCATTTGTAACTTTTGTTCTGGCACAAAACTTTGAGGTTCTTGGGATGCTTATGCTCTCAGATTTGGTCCCCACAAGAAAATCAACCATTTTACTCTCAAGGGAATGCGACTTTAAAAAAAAACCAATACAGTCAATACAAGGCATCATAACCTTATTAGCAGTGGCTCCATGCTGACATATAACAACAAGCCTGTGAAAATACCAGCGCAGGTTTTTAGTTGTAGTAACTTCGATGAAATCAGTGAGCATGCTAAAGCTCTGTATAATCAAGGACGCAGTAGACACTCTGGTTATTCTCGAACAACGAGGTGTCGGCTTAGATTCTCACATATATGAGCATCTGTTATGGGATTGCATCCACGAAAGAGCATTGGCCGAGGATATATCAAGTTGGGGTATTTTGAAGAGGCAGAGTATCTGTGCGAAGCAATGCCCGAGAGAGACATATGGTAGATGACACATCATTTGTTACAACTGAAAATGTTTACATTTATTTCTCTCGAGGTACCTCAGAAAAATAATTACCATGATTGTGGACTTTTCTTGCTCCATTACATTGAAATGTTCTTGAGACAAGTTCCTACAACATTTAGCCTTCCACAATTAGTGAACACTGCATATTTTCTTACAAATGATTGGTTTGTTCTGGCTGAAGCTTCTTCGTTGAAGCGCTTATATATCCGTCAACTCATCTACAAACTTCATAAAGGCTTTTCTAGCACCGGCCCAATGCTAAATTATGGTACAGGTCAGCAGTCTTATAAAGCAGCACAAAGTGATGCTGGTACTAGCATGGATGTAGAATTTGTTTTCGAAGATTATTCTGCTAACCAAAGATCTTCTGAAAATTCTGTTCTACTTGAAGATACATTGAAACACAATTCTGTATGCCATATGGATAAAGATATCAAGCAAACATCTGTATGCCAGACAAGTAAAGATGCTTTGATAGAAGGTTCTGGGAAAGCTCTTGGTGATGTTCCTCTGAATGTGATGAAGTAGAACAACATTTCAAATCCGATGAAGGGGTCAGGTCTCAGAGTCCCTCGTTGTAACAGTGGAAGTCTAGTCTTAGGCACACAGTGGAGAGTGTAGATAAAAATACAGAAGATTTTCCTTCTTGGCATCAAGTAAATGAGTTTACTTTGGGTATTTTTAATCCGATTAGAACTAATGAGCCTGGCCAATATGAGCAAAAAACTGTAGACATTGGAGTCTCAACGGAAATGACTTTGGGAGTTCAGTTTGATTTATCGTCCACTGAGGGTTATGTCAATATTGACCAGTTATTATATCAGTAGGATGAAAATTCCGAGTTGTCGTGGTGGATATCAAATGTAAAAGGTGTGGTATATGGCCCACGAGTGCTATTCAAACGAAGCCAAAACAACAGAAGACATAGGATTCGATTTCTATTATAAGACTTCAGTTAACGATTCAAAGGGATTTGTGCTCCAGCATTTATCTCTTAATCGGCCATCAGAGGATTTTTAGAGGAACGTTGTTCTATTTTAGAATAGATGGAAACGCTCTTTTCTTTTTTTTGTAACCGCAGGTGAAATAGCGCCCCTGTTTTGGGGTCAATTTGTTTTTCCTTAACAGATTTTTATTTAATGTATTAAAAAATCATTTGTAAAAAGGTCAGTAGAAAAGAGAAGAGGAGAGAAGAGTTCTGGGAGCTGGTGGAGAACAAAGAGCTTTTATTGTATAGTCTTTGACAAAGATTTAATGAAAAATACAGCTCTGACCCATGAGATTCCTGTGGTATGACAATTTAGCATAAGTTTTCCTTCTGTTTCATATGTAACCTGTTATGTTTTCATTTCGCTTCATGATCATTTCCAATTGAACAAATGAAGTGTTTAGGTAGAATTCATAATATTTTATGCTCTGCCTATAAGTTTGTTCATATTTAATGTTTTCTTTTGTTTGACAAGAATTCATCTTCTGTGCCCTTGTCAGCTCCTCAGCAGTCTTGTCATTCCATTTAATCTCAATTTGATGTTAAATTTCTTGCCTACCTTGCCTCAGGGGATAATCTGTGTTCTTGATTACATTTCTCTGCTCAAGCTGTTACTTTGCTCATGTAGCCCAGAAAAAGAACCCCATCATTTTATTAAAAACCCTTTTTATCAATTTACTAGCCTAAAATCAGTATTCCTTATTGGTCATCTCAGTCCCTTTGAAGACTTTTTGCTGACATAGAGCGGAGAGAGCCCTCTCCTACCCCGTAGGGCTAGCTACGAGGCTAAGTGGTTTGATGTTGCTTTCGAGTTTACCTTTTTCAGCCTGAGGTGAAATTTCAAGCGCTAACATATTGGCGACCATACTGGGGAGAACATTTGACTTGTTGATTGTCTTGTCCCAGTACATGAACTCAAATTGCAGATCTGACGCTGATGGTGGGCAGCAATCAGACACATATGCAGGCTGAACCATTCACCTGGCGACTCCAATTAAATCTAGACATTCCAGTGCTTGTTGATTCATTCATGCAATGGTAGGGTATGTGGCAAACCTTACCCTATGTGAAGCTGTAGAAGAAATAAGAAATGAGTTAGCAGATACTAAATTTGATGAAGATGTTTTCAGTGCCTTGCTTCAATGTCGAAATCTTCAAAGTTCCCTTGGTTCGAGTTAATTGTTGAAAGAATCGAGAAGGTGATTCAGTGTCTAGATGAGCAAATTCAGTCATATGATTTCCAAGATCCCAAAAAGTTCTTGGAAATCCTTCCTCCATTGAAACAAGAACTCATAGAATTGCCTATAGATGTTTACATTGACAATGTGCCGCTGGAAGTATGTATTGCAGAGTTGGGGTAGCCAACAAAGTCTGGCTTCCGTGATCCTACTGTGGCATACATGGACTCGTTTTACAGTTTGATTGATAGATCAGGCTGTCTTTTCCGTGACCAGGCTCATTATGTGCATGAAGAGCTGCCAGCAATTACATCTGTGTCCTAGTGGAAGCATTCTCGAGCGGCATCACTTTCAGGTTTACTTGAATGGTTAATCTGGCATCTTAGTATTACCTGATCTAGTGTTTTTACAGCAAAGTAGGGTAGATTTTTTAAATAAATAAGCAGCCAAAAGGCATCATTTTGTTCCAGTTTCATTACATTTTAGTGTGAGGTTTGCTGAGTCAGTTTTTCAGTCAATTCAGTCAGTTTCCAGTTAATAAGTTGAGTCTTCAGTTGCATTGATTCATTCAAATGATGACTCCATTGCCCAATGGGTGGAGGCACTGTCTGCTCTCCCAAAGTTCTGCGGTTCTTGGCACCTCCACGAAGCGGTAGCTGTCATCCCAAATGGATCCGATGTTAGACTCCATCTTGTATGTCAAATGTGAGATTGATTCTTCTTCAAAACCCTGTTTTGAAGAAGAAATCATTAAATGTGTTGTTTTAGAATATGTATCAAATTCTCCAGCTCTTCAAAAGGCAGCAGTTTCATCAACTCCTATCCCTGCAAGCAAATAAAGAAAAAGCCTCTCATCATATCGATTTGCAATGATGCTGGTGACATGCTTGTCAATCCTGGTTGTGGACTTCGAAATATTTCCCACTTCAAAATATTTCCCAGGAGATTTTCGAAGACAGAAACATATGGTACAGGATTAATGGATCTCAGGGTTGGATCTTTTGCAGTTGCAAATGCACTAGTTTCAAAACAGGCACGCAACATTGATTTGGTGTCCATGTTGGGGAATATGGTGTACACTGGAATTTCCTTTTCACTCTTGCAGTGGCCATTGTGACATAATCAATATTCATCCCCAATATTGTGGCTTCTTTGAATGTGTAATTCTCATAGTTTATCAAGCAGTCATGTTGTGTGGATTAAATCGTTACCTCATTTCAGATCAGAGGGGTGCAAATATCATTAGTCTGAACAAAGAGGGCATCTTTAGTTTATTTTGATATTGGGGATTATGCCTTGTGAGTGTCAACTTAGGCTATCATCTCTTCTTCCTAAAGAAACCCATTAGTTCTAGAGTAGCTTCAATTTGAGGGAAATCAAGTATTTCAATCGAAGTTTGGCTGCTTGACGGTTTCCTTTGGGTGCTAACAATATTTTTGGATAAGTTTGTAGAGAAAAATTTCTCGTCTCATGTGCAATTTGGCATTTGTAACTTTTGTTCTGGCACAAAACTTTTAGGTTCTTGGGATGCTTATGCTCTCAGATTTGGTCCCCACAAGAAAATCAACCATTTTACTCTCAAGGGAATGCAACTTTGAAAACAAACCAATATAGTCAATACAAGGCATCATAACCTTATTCGCAGTGGCTCCATGCTGACATATAGTAACAAGCCTGTGAAAATACCAGCGCAAGTTTTTAGCTGTAGTAACTTCGATGAAATCAGTGAGCATGCTAAAGCTCTGTATAATCAAGGAAAATTTAAGGAGTTTATCGATATTCTGTGTAATGGGAGGCGATTCAAGGACGCAGTAGACACTTTGGTTATTCTCGAACAGCGAGGTGTCGGCTTGGATTCTCACATATATGAGCATCTGTTATGGGATTGCATCCACGAAAGAGCATTGGCCAAGGATATATCAAGTTTGGGTATTTTGAAGAGGTAGAGTATCTGTTCGAAGCAATGCCCGAGAGAGACATATGGTGGATGACACATCATTTGTTACAGCTGAAAAGTTTTACATTTATTTCTCTCGAGGTAACTCAGCAAAATAATTACCATGATTGTGGACTTTTCTTGCTCCATTACGTTGAAATGTTCTTAAGACAAGTTCCTACAACATTTAGCCTTCCACAATTAGCGAACACTACATATTTTCTTACAAATGATTGGTTTTTTGCGGCTGAAGCTTCTTCGTTGAAGCGCTTATATATCCGTCAACTCATCTACAAACTTCATAAAGGCTTTTCTAGCACCGGCCCAATGCTAAATTATGGTACAGGTCAGCAGTCTTATAAAGCATCACAAAATAATGCTGGTACTAGCATGGATGTAGAATTTGTTTTCGAAGATTATTCTGCTAACCAAAGATCTTTTGAAAATTCTGTTCTGCTTGAAGATACATTGAAACACAATTCTGTATGCCATATGGATAAAGATACCGAGCAAACATCTGTATGCCAGACAAGTAAAGATGCTTTGATAGAGGGTTCTGGGAAAGCTCTTGGTGATGTTTCTCTGAATGTGATGAAGCAGAACATCATTTCAAATGCGATGAAGGGGTTAGGTCTCAGAGTCCCTCGTTGCAACAATTGAAGTCTACTCTCAGGCACACAATGGAGAGTGTAGATAAAAATACAGAAGATTTTCCTTCTTGGCATCAAGTAAACGAGTTTCCTTTGGGTATTTTTAATCTGATTAGAACTAATGAACCTGGCCAATACGAGAAAAAAACTATAGACATTGGAGTCTCAAAGGAAATGACTTTGGGAGTTCAGTTTGATTTATCGGCCAGTGAGGGTTATGTCAATATTGACCAGTTATTATATCAGCATGATGAAAATTCCAAGTTGTCGTGGTGGATATAACATGTAAAAGGTGTGGTATATGGCCCACGAGTGTTATTCAAACGGAGCCAAAACAACAGAAGACATAGGATTCGATTTCTATTATAAGACTTCAGTTAACGATTCAAAGGGATCTGTGCTCCAGCATTTATCTCTTAATTGGCCATCAGAGGATTTTTAGAGGAACGATGTTCTATTTTAGAATAGATGGAAAAGCTCTTTTCTTTTTTTGTAACTGCAGGTGAAACAGCGCCCCTGTTTTGGGGTCGATTTGTTTTTCCTTAACAGATTTTTATTTAATGTATTAAAAAATCATTTGTAAAAAGGTGAGTAGAAAAGAGAAGAGGAGAGAAGAGTTCTGGGAGCTGGTGGGGAACAGAGAGCTTTTATTGTACAGTCTTTGACAAAGATTTAATGAAAAATACAGCTCTGACCCCTGAGATTCCTATGGTATGACGATTTAGCATAAGTTTTCCTTCTGTTTCATATGTAACCTGTTATGTTTTCATTTCGCTTCATGATCATTTCCAATTGAATAAATGAAGTGTTTAGGTAGAATTCATAATATTTTATGCTCTGCCTATAAGTTTGTTCATATTTAATGTTTTCTTTTGTTTGACAAGGATTCATCTTCTATGCCCTTGTCAGCTCCTCAGCAGTCTTGCCATTCCATTTAATCTCAATTTGATGTTAAATTTCTTGCCTACCTTGCCTCAGGGGATAATCTGTGTTCTTGATTACATTTCTCTGCTCAAGCTGTTACTTTGCCCATGCAAACCAGAAAAAAGCCCCATCATTTTATTAAAAACCCTTTTCATCAATTTACTAGCCTAGAATCAGTATTCCTTATTGGTCATCTCAGTCCCTTTGAAGACTTTTTGCTGAGATAGACTGGAGAGAGCCCTCTCCTGCCCCGTAGGGCTAGCTATGAGGCTAAGTGGTTTGATGTTGCCTTGGAGTTTACCTTTTTCAGCCTGAGGTGAAATTTCAAGTGCTAACAGGTTCAACCACTGCCACTGCTGCATCTATACAACAACTCCCTCTGCATCCGTGTTGTTGTTGGTCCTTCCTCCTATTATTACATTTGCAGTGCACCTCCTCTCCTCATATTGCATCGTTCTTCCCACTATTGCACTGCAACTCAGTTACTGAGAAGTAATTAACTGATCTCCAACTAACCTCCCTGTTGGGCTAAAAACATCCACTAATGTTGAAGCTCCCTCTGCCGCTGACAAGTGCTCCCTCTCTCTGACCTCTGCGCTGCTGCAACAACTCCCTACATCTCACACCGTTGCACACCTCATTATGCCTTCCTACACTAGTGCAACACTCCTCTGCCTCCCACACTATTGTAGCTTGCTAGCTTTGCGCTGTCTCGAGACTCCTACATTGTAGCTCTCTCCACCACTCCATTTGCTTTTGTCTCTACCCACTTAACTAGTCCTGCTACTCCTCGCTGGGGCTCCCCTAGCAAGGTCTAATCTAAGAGGTTGGGTACCTCAAGGATCTTGCTCCTCACCGCCTGTAGTTTGCCTAACTACAGCTTGATGTCTCCCCACTTCCGCTTAAGTGGTGCATGTGCACTCATGGTACAACCATCGTCTGTCAAAACATCCTTCTTTGCCCGTGCTGGTGTTGCCTTAGTCTCGGAAGGCTCCCTTACTCTTCTTCTTTGGGCACTAGGTCACATAATGACCCATCTCCCCACATTGGAAGAACTTGATCTTGGAGAGATATTTCTTCTTCTGCTTCTCCTGCTTTCCCTCAAATGCTAGGGCCACATCCCCCTCCTCTTGCTTGACCTCGACCCCTTTTCTACTGCTACCTATCTTTGAATGTCATCTAATCTCTTCCTAGTGAAGAGTTGCCCACATCTCGTCCCAAGGTGGGAGAGTCTCTCTACCCAGGATACTTTGAACAACCACTTCCCAATCTTCTAAGACAACATTCATGGTTGTCCTCCCCATAAGCTCCTGATCTAGTGTCGCTCGTATAACAGTCAACTGGTCTTGGATCTCATTCAATCCTCTGAGGAAGGTGTCAATCAATTGACACTTCTTCATTTGATATGACCTCATCTGGTTCTCGAGTAACATTCTTCTCTACACAGAAGTATGTTGGTACAGATTCTTGAGAGCCTCTGACATCTCAACTGATGTTTCCTTCTCGGCTATATATGGTACCACATGATCCTTGATCCCGTCAAGGATAATGCACATGACCCTCACCATCGCCTCTTCGTACCTGTCATTATCATTGGGGTTGACTAGGACACCTACTACCTTTAAGGCAAAGTTCTTCACACAATTCCTGTCAAGTGCTGATAAGAATATGGCCTTCCAGACTATGAAGTTCGATGCTCCATCCAGTATATCCTAGTCTCTTACCATGTTTAGTTCCATTCCACTCCTCTACTTCCCTCCTGTAAGTTCTCCATTCGACTCCTCTGAGTCACTACTTCTCATTTGGATGTTCTCTTCTGGACTCCCTCTGAGTCCTGATTTCCCTTCTCGAAATCCTTTTTCCACTTGCTGAGATGCCCCTTACTCTGATTGTCTTGTGCAATTGCACTATTGATCCAGGTTCCTTGGATAGAAACCCTTAGTAACAACTCCTCTGGCCTTGCTCTTTCAGTTACTGTTCTGACTACAATACCTCACTAGCTCCACTTTGCAATATTTCTGCAGCCTTCTAGACTCCAACAAATGCCTCTCTCTGAACTATGTTAGCCCCTCTTTGCCTCACGCTGGCTCTGTGTCACCCCAGATGGGTCTGTGTTAGCCTTGGGATGCCCTGTGTCAGCCCTCTGGCCCTCTGTGTCAGCAATGCTGGCCCCTTTGAGTTTCTGCGTAGCTCCTGACTTCTTCTGCGTGGCTCTGGCTGGCTCTGCGTCACACTTCTTGGCTTCTGTGTTGCTAGAAACAACTTTTGTCACCTCAAGACAACTATTTTCTATTGTTATTTCTCCGCTCTGCTGATGTCTTTTAGTCATCCTATGATCTGCAATCACACTTTAATACCATGTTGAAGTTTCTAAGTTTACTTAGTTTAGAAACCCTTCATGCACTTTTCGATTTATTCCTACCTACTTGTTATTTTTCTTTAACAATTTATTTACAAAGTAAATACTAAAAATAAACATGAGTGCATGCTCAACATATTATAGATCAACAACTAAAAGAAACAAGAACAAACACACCACATGACACCATTATTCTTGGACCAATGTCCCCGGAAAAACCCAATGTGGGAAAACCGGTGCAGCTATCTGAGGGTTTTCTTATTAACCAATATCAGAGTCCAATCTGGGTACCGAAATTGGCCTACCCAATAGAGAATTTCCTTAGCAGCTATACCTCACAGTTTGAGAAATCTCCTGGCTGAAACCTCAGAAAATCCTTTCGGCGGCTCCTTAGCACAAAACTACTCTACAACCTCAGTGTTTGACCATTCTAAACTACGTCAACCCCTCTCTGTCTCATGTTGGCCCCGCATCAACCCCAAGAGGCCCTGTGTTAGATTTCTGGGCCTTTGCATCAGACACGCTGGCCTCTCTAGTACTTTGTGCAACACTTGGCTACCTCTGTGTGGCCTTGCGTGAGCCCTTGCTGGCTCTGCGTCACTCTCCTTGGCTGTTGCACTGCTCTCTCGACACAATCTCTGCTGATCCAGATTTAAATTGGAAAGCAATAAATTAAAAAGTTAACCATAAACACATAGATGCAAGAAATAATACTTCATTTCATCAATGTAAAATACTGAAATATGCTTACAAACAACAATGGGAATAAACCAGCTAGGGCGATGGTAGCTTATCTCTGAGAAGAGATGTGGCGGCTACATGCCTCTAAACTGTGTTACAAT
>APFE031735808.1:0-20236 GCA_000404065.3 Pinus taeda | reverse complement strand
ATGTAGCATTAAATGTGTAGTATCAAGAATAGGACATCCGAAAAACTAATTGTGACATATAGAGACATAGAGATATAATCGAGACAATGTATATACTTACGTTGTCCTGCAAAAACATATGTCAAATATGATACTCAAAATTCAAATGTAAACACTAGTCATACATACCTTGTTGTAGGAGACTTACCCTTGACTGTTGATGTGTGATCCTTACTGGAGTGATCCTTGAATGCATGTTTTTTCTTTCCTTCTAGGATCTCGATATTGAATCTATTGTATCTATGTAATTTTGGATCTCCAGGGTTTGAAATTTCATCCTGTGGTAGCCCTTTGAGTCCTCTTTCCAACCCCACAGTTATGAACAAGATTGGATTCTTCAAGAAAGAGTTATTCCCAATCTCCCATGATGACCTGATTATAGACCGGTTCAGTAGAGCGAACTTGTATGAAGTGCCATGTGTCATTGTTATGACCTTCGACCCTAAAACATTACTCAACAAACTACAACCCATCCTATTTCTGTGACTATTTACGAAATTTGAATCCAATTCCCAGAGAGAAATTTATGACAGTTTTCCCAAAGTCACCTGTTTGACATGGAATTCAGGAGCCTGCAAAAACCTTAACTTCCTCATATCATATCTCTGAAAATATAGCGAACCAAGATCTGAGATTCAGTCACGAGGTTCATCAATATTTTGGCTCAAATTGGTTTTAATTTAGCTTTTGAAGCTTAAAACAAAAATCAAAACAAAAAAGTTATAGTGAAAATTCCACGATGACTTGTTTGAAGCCACAAAATCCCTACTAGAGGAGGATATGAGGGTCATTATTTATATGAATGTCTTGAGTTGAGAGGGTCCTCAACAAGTGAACACTGGAGGGATTTTAGGATAAAAAAAAACATTATTAATTATTAACTATTCAATGACCACAACCAATTATAAGTTTCATGCCACAACTCCATAGGGTTTTAGCCCACTAACTACAGATACTAACTTCAAACATGAATATCTCTCCAACCGTGAAGAATTACTTTGCGTGCCATATATCAACAGGAATGTCTCGATGATTAGAATCCATATAGAAGATCCTTGACTCAGAATAGAGTAATTTGTCAGGTCAAAACGCCCATGCAAGATCTACGTAGCCCTTAGTGGTGCTTGGGTTGACATCAATGACAACCATTGGTCAACAATCTCCCCCTTTGGCATTGATGGCAACACAAGTACTCCCCCTGCGATCATTACACATCTTCCTACTGCCTTCTCTCCCCCTTTGTCATCAATGGCAAAGGGTAACTCCCCCTAAAAAACATCATCCTGCAGACCTGTATACACCTCCACTCCCCCTTTCTACTCGAGTAATAAGAGAAAGAGTCTAATGAAAACTTTGGAGAATCCCAAGCTTTTGGTGAAGATACTCAAATGCTTCATGAGGTAATGGTTTGGAAAAGATGTTAGCAATTTGTTCATTTTTGCCAACATGTTCAAGCTTGATCTTCCTTTTGGCGACCTACTCTTCTAACGAAATGATATTTAATCATAATGTGCTTTGTTTTGGAATGCATCACAAGATTGCTAGAGATATTGATGGCACTGGTGTTATTGAAAAATATGGAATAGGCTCATCAAACTTGACTTGAAGATCTTGAACAGTTTTCTTCATCCAAAGAACTTGTGTAAAACAAGTTGTTGTCGCGATATATTTTGCTTCTGCTGTGGATAACGAGATTGAAGACTGCTTTTTACTTAACCATGAAACAATACAAACACCTAGATAAAATGTTGCTCCATTGGTACTCTTACGATCATCAACACTTCCTGCCTAATCTACATCTATATAAGCTTGGATGACCATATCATTTCCTTTGGGATACCATAGACCATATTCCGTTGTGCCCTTAAGATACTGAAGAATTCTTTTGATGGCAATAATATGAGATTCTTTTGGTGCTGCTTGGAATCTTGCTACTTGTCTGACTAACTACATCACATCAAGTCGAGAAATTGTCACATATAAGAGACTACGAATCATGGATCTATACAACCTTTGGTCCACATCCTTTATGAATTTTCTAAGCTTAACTTGCAACATGTTACCATGGGGGTAAGGACTAGCTTGCAATCTTCCATTTGGAATTTCTTGAGAATTTATTTGATGTACTTGGTTTGATATATGAATATTCCTTTATCCTGTTGAGAAATTAAAACCCTAAAAAGTATGGCAGTTCACTAATCATAGACATTTCAAACTCACTTTAAATTTTTGTGGCAAAGTCTTTACTTAATCTGTCATCACTACTTCCAAAGATTATATCATCCGCATATACTTCGATAATTGTTAGGTTATCTCAATCCACTTTCACATAAATATTGATGTCAACACTTCCTTTCTTGAATCCCTGTTGATGTAGATATCCATCAATACGAGCATACCAAGCCCTAGGAGCTTGCTTGAGACCATATAGAGCCTTCTTTAATCTGCAGACATAGTCTTCTTTGTCAGAGAGCAGAAAACCTTCGGGTTGTTCAATGTAAACTTCTTCCTCCAATTCACCATTTAGAAAAGCTAGCTTAACATCCATTTGGTAGACCTTGATTTTCCCAAGCAAGCATAAGCGAGAAACATCATGATAGCTTCCACTCTGGAAACAGAAGAAAATGTTACTTCAAAATCAATTCCTTCAACCTGTAAATATCATTTGCAAACTAATCTTTCCTTTTTCCTGGTAACCTGTAATCCTTCAACCTATAAATATCCTTTGCATACTAATCTTGCCTTTTTCTTGGTAACCTGTAATACTTGAACTGTTTTGCTCCCCCTGAACCTGTAATGAAACTTCCATCTTGTTCAAACTAACTTCCTGTCAATCATAGACTTGTGCTATATACTGCTGGATAGACTCCTCCTCTACAAACACTAAGGAGTCAACAAGCCAAATTGTTCAAAATAGTGAGTCACCTAACAGGCCATCTTGACTTGAGTCATCATCTGAAGCAATTGCTAATTCCTCATGACCTTTTGCTTTTACAGATCCTAAAAGCATAACTACTGAAACCTTGTTATCTTCTTTGTCTTCCTGTACCTGTTTCCTTTTCTAAAACTTCTTATTCCTGCAATATTGATCCATGTGCCCATAGTTATGACACTTGAAGCATTTAATGTTGTCCATAGGTGATTCCATCTAATATTTGCAACTGTGAGTGCTATGGCCATAGTTATGGCATTTGAAATATTCAATGTTTGGCCCATCTATCACGTATTCTCTTCTGACAAAATCATCATGGAACTTGTCTCGTGATCCTACAAACTTGCTTCTATGGTTTTTCATATAATGATTGTACCTATCAAAAACTTCACAATCCCTAACCATGTGTCCATAGTTAGCACATAAAAATCAATGACCATTAAATAAATGAACATACCTGGAAGATTTTTCATTCTTCTTTGGAGGCAGTGTTGTAGTTCGTTGTGGTCCTTTGCTCTTGATTGCTTTGGTCTTGTTCTTTGGAGTTGCAACATTCTTATTTGGCTTTTCACTTTGATCAACTTCCTTCTTAGAATCATCCTGTGAAGATGTGGAGCTTGTACCTTCATCAACTCGAGCTTTACCATCTTTAATTTCCTTCATTTTTGCTTCTTCATTTGTCTTACTTATAAGTGTTCTTTTTGTAATCCCTTGAGTTTGTTGATCTCATCACAAGTTGCATCAAGTTCTTCTTGCTTTTTAACAAGATCTTCTTGAAACCATATTTTCAAGATCTTCCTTCTTTTTTCTGCCTCCTCAACCTATAACTTGAGAAGAGTGGTCTTCTCTACTTCTCCATTGAGAACCTGTATTTGTTCCTTCTACTTCTCATTTTCAATCTTGAGCCTACTTATTTCTGTTGAATATGTTTCTAATTTATTTTTGTTTTGGTCAACAACAGATATGTATCTTTGATCAGATTCCTTCATTTCAATTTTTGCTTCTTGCATCTATTGTGTGATCATGCTAAACTCTGCAAACGCTATGTCGATTTCTTGTGCTTCTGTTGGACTTCTCTCTTGAGGTCGTGTGTCGATGTATTCTTTATTTCTTCCAATTGAGTTCTAAGACTACTAATCATCTTCTCGGACTCTTCATTTTCTTTGATGAGTTCTGTTGTTGTCTTCAATTCTGCTTTCAAAAGTCTTATCTTTTCTTTTTGACTTTTGAGTTCCTTTATCACCTTGATCACTTGATTTTGAAACTTTGTTTTACTCATTTCTCCCATTTCTTCATCATAATCAGAAGGATCCAAATTTTCAATAACATCTTGACCTCATTGCTTTGTTGAATAGACATTATCAAGATTTTCCCAAAGAGATTTAGCTGTTGAACATTGACCAACTTTTGTTTTCACAGAATTTGGAAAAACATTCAAAATTGCATTCATGGCCTTTGAATTGTACCTTTTAGCTTAATTGGTAGATCTGTCTCCAGGAACAATTGATTCCCATACTCCATGTGCGTGCAAATTTACTTCCATCCTAGATTCCCATATCCAATAATTATCTGCATCAAAATCAGGGGTTGGTACACAATACTCACTTTATTCAGATTTTATTGTACATGTACCTTCCCTTGAAATCCTTGTAACTTGCTTCTTTGAATTTCCCATCTCTATGCTCTGAAAACTGACTTCCAATGGTTAAGTTGTTACTGAAGGAACCAAGCTCTAATACCAATTGTTGGAAATACTGAGAGGTGGGTGAATCAGTATTCCTTAGAAATTCGCACTTTCAAATATTTTCAAAGCATTAGTTAATCTTCAATTATTTTGACCGAACACCCAATGACACTATGACCTACAACCCAACCATGACATCATCCCAACAAAAACTCTTATACCTCCCAATAATGCCTTTTCGACTCTAGGCAGATTGACTCTCTTACAATAATGACTCTTCCAAGGATGACACTTTTACAAATTATTCTTTTACAACTTTACAATGATGACTCTTGGCCTTGACACTTCTTCACAATATACGGATGGTTGTCATGTCTTCAAAGGATGTCTCGCTGCAATGCTTCCTTTGAGTTGATACTTATACTCTTGAATTATTGCTTGAAGTTGTACTTGAATCTTCTTCTACATGCCTGCAAAATTTTCCCAACGAAACCAATCCCAAAACAAAACAAAATACCCTTCAACTTACCTCTACCTACAAAACACATGGAAGTGCATAATAATGAATAAATACAAATTAAAATTACAATGTGTACCTAAATTGTGCTTGTCACTTTTGTTGTTGACTTGTTGTAGTAGTAGACAAAGACTCCCACTCTTGATATAGGCCTGGACTCTATGCAAGACTATATCCAAAAATGACCTAAAGATATATATAATAAAAACTAATGATAGACCCTAGACTTGTGATGGACCAAGTTCTAAGTAAAACAACAGAGACCATTCTATCAACTATGAAAAGACAAGTAACATGAACTTACAACATCATATAGATTTAGCAAACTTGGTGTAGCATCAAGAATATGTAGCATAAAATGTGTAGTATAAAGAATAGGACATCCGAAAAACTAATTGTGACATATAGAGACATAGAGATATAACCAAGACACTATATATACTTACATTGTCTTGCAAAAACATATGTCAGAGATGATACTGAAAATTAAAATGTAAACATTAATCATACATACCTTGTTGTAGGAGACTTACCATTGATTGATGATGTGTGGTCCTTACTCCAGTGATCCTTGAATGCATGTCTTTTCTTGCCTTCTAGGAGCTCAATATTGAATCTATTTTATCTATGTAATTTTGGATCTCTAGTATCTAAAATTTAATCCTATGGTAGCCCTTTGAGTCCTCTTTCCAACCCCATAGGTCTGATCAAGATTGGATTCTTCAAGAAAGAGTTATTGCCCAATCTCCCATGATGACATGATTATATACTAGTTCAGTAGAGATAACTTGTACGAAGATCCACATGTCACAGTTGTGACCTTCGGCCCTAAAAACATTACTCAAAAAACTACCGTTCATCCTCTTTCTATAACTATTTATGAAATTTGAATCCACTGCTCAGAGAGAAAGTTAAGACTATTTTCCCAATGTCACATGCTTTACATGGAATTCTGGAGCCTGCTAAAACCCTAACTTCCTCAGATCATATCTCTGAAAATATAGTGAACCAAGATCTGAAATTCGTTCACGAAGTGCATCAAGATTTCGACTCAAATGGGTTTTAATTTCAGCTTCTGAAACTTAAGAAAACAAAGTTATAGCGAAAATTCCACGATGACCTGTTTGAAGCCACAAAATCCCTACTATAGGAGGATATGAGGGTCATTATTTATATGAATGTCTTGAGTTGAGAGGGTCCTCAACAAATGAACATTGGAGGGATTTTATGAGAAAAAAACATTATTAATTATTGACTATTTAATGACCATAATTGATTATGAGTGCCATGCCACAACCCCATAGGGTTTTAGCCCACTAATTAGGGTTACTAACTTCAAACAGGAATATCTCTCAAACCGTCAAGAATTACCCAGTGTGCCATATATCAATGGAAACATATTGACGAGTAGAATCCATATAAAAGATCCTTGACTCGGGATCGAGTAATTTTTCAATTCAAAATTCCCATGCAAGATCTGGGTATCCCCTGGTGTTGCTTGGGTTGACATCAATGACAACCACTGGTCAACACTTCATCCAAGAGCCACTCTGGAGGTGCCACTCCCTTTAATGTACAAGTCAACTTTGAAATTCCCATATTTGAAGGCCATATAGATGCAGACGTTGTACATAGATGGTTAAATATGTTGGAAGGATATTTTTCATTCCATGACTTTTCCAATCAGGAAAATATTACTTTTGCACTCCTCAAAGTCGCCCCATGTGTCAAGGACTAGTGGGAAACCTATTGTGAACAAAAGGACGAGAGGGAACCCTCACTGTTTTCAGCCACAGCCACTTGGAATTATTTTTGAGACGCCATCAAGGAACAATATTACCGTGTTGGGAGCTATGAAGATAAATACATAAATTGGACCATGTTGTGACAGGGAAGGGACCAAGACGTGCTGGAGTTCACAAATATTTTTTATACCCTTCGCACGAAGTTGAGTATTAAGGATTATGAGTAGCAGTTGGTACTCAAGTAATGTGACTGTCTACACAAGTACATCCAGGATGAGATAGAGTTCATGGACATCTCATTTCTTGGCGTTTCCTATCAATATGTTGTCAATATCGATCAAAAATTTAAACAGAAGAAGCGAGAATTTGGATCTGTGGATCTGAAGCAAGGGAAAGGCACCCCCAAACTGCAGAACAAAGGACAAAGCCAAGGCAAGCGACCCAGGACAAATCACCGAATATGCAAGCAAAGGACAACACCACAAAGAAAAATAAGGACACAGGGAAATGGTGTGAGTTCCATAAGAGCCCCACTCACAACACAAGTGAGTGTCGAATGAAGTAGTCACGGGTGGCCGAGCTGAAGGCTTCTGAATTAGATGCATGTTCTAACTCTGAGTTAAAACGCAACAAGTGGAATGCCAAAGGGAAGCAGATTATTGTTGTGGAGCCCAACGTCATCGTTTCCACCACCAAGATCCAGAAGATTGAGCCCAGAGATCCAAAGGAGGGGGGGCGGCTTTTCCACTCACAAATGTGGGTGAAGGGTTCTTTGCTATAGTTCATTGTTGTCAATGGAAGCCAAAAGAACCTCATTTTAGCATAGGTCGTGAAGCGGTTGGGCCTACAAACCACACCACATCTGCAGTTGTACACCATCAGGTAGCTTCACTAAGGACGAGATATCTGCGTTATTCAGCAGTGTCATCTTCCCTACAACATCAAGCCCTTCATAGATAAGGTATTGTGTGATGTTTCTCCTCTTGAAGTTTGTGATGTATTATTAGGCCAACCATACTTGTGGAAGTTTCATGTTGTGTATGAGTCTAGGCCTTGCACTATTATTATTTATTTGGGAAATAAGTTATACAGGGTAGCGGAGGTAGCACCGCCTACCACCATCTCTTTGATTTCTGTGAAGCAATTTCGTAAGATAATTTCCCAGACCTGGAAAATTGTCTTCCTTGTGATTTTCCCTTAGGGAAAGAACAATACTGTGGCCACATCCAAAGCCTCTAGAAAAGGCTCCTCCACACAGTAGCAGATTGACAAGGTCATGGAGGAATATAGGGACATCTTCACCTCATCCACAGGGGTACCATTCCACTATCAGGTCATTCACTCCATCGATTTGACCCCGGGCGCATCGCTACCCAATGGACCAATCTACCAACGATTTGTTCTAGAGAATGATGAAATTAAGAGGCAGATTAAGGAGTTGTTGCAAAAAGAGAACATCAAGCCAAGTTCATCACCATGTGGGAGCCTGATCATGTTGGTACAGAAGAAAGATGGGACCTAGAGACTCTGTATTGACTATCGAGTGATGAATAAGATCACTATCTGGAATAGGTATCCAATCCCACGGATTGATGACCTTTTGTACAAGCTCAAGGGGGAAAATATTTCGACAAGATTGATTTGAAGTTTGATTATCACCAGGTGTTAATCAAACTCTCTGATGTCTGGAAGACTACCTTCAAATCCAAGAAGGGCCTTTTCGAATGGTTTGTCATGCCTTCCGGGTTGACGAATGCCCCTGCAACCTTCATGATGATGATGGATGACATCTTATAGCCCTTCACCAACTCATTCGTGGTAGTGTATTTGGACAGCATCCTAATATTCATCCACAATGGGGAAGAACACCTATACCATATTCAACAGGTCCTCCAAACCTTGCAACAGTACAAGTTGTGTGCCAATTTGGAGAAATGCACTTTTGGTATGACCCAGGTTCAATACTTGAGGTATATCATTGATGAGTGGGTTGTGCACGTGTGTTGGGTTGTGTTATATTATTTCCATGACTAGCCCACGCGTGTGGGGGTTACAAGGGGGTGGAAGCCCTTAATGTACATTGTGCCAAGGGGTCATAGGGGGGTATATAGGGGGGCGGTAGCCCCC
Source organism: Pinus taeda (assembly GCA_000404065.3). Taxonomy (NCBI): domain Eukaryota; kingdom Viridiplantae; phylum Streptophyta; class Pinopsida; order Pinales; family Pinaceae; genus Pinus; species Pinus taeda. Next base: position 11,192 of record APFE031735808.1, on the reverse strand, counting down.
CTGCACGGGGTCTGAGGCAGCGGCCCGAGAAAAAAAAAATTGGACCCTATATTAGGTGGGCAGACCTACCTATGGTTTTGTGCATGGATTTCGCACATGGTTTTGAGCACGGCGATTTTTGGTCCATGGTATTTTGTAGATCCGGTCAAGAGAACTATGGTTATGTTCTAATCCAGGGTTAATGGATTGGGGTTTATGGATGCTTCGGAATGTATATATATGTATTGTAGCATTGAAAGGAATATAATGAAAAATCAATCTGGTAGTCTTGGTTTTGGGATCCAAGGGCAAATCTCTGTGAATATTTGTTTTATGTGTTATGCTCTCGCCATTGTTTATTTTTTGTTTTTAGAATTTGTATGCAGGTAATTTCTATACAAGGTTAAAACCTACAATGTGGACCTAGCCAAGATACAAGTTATTCGATATTATCCATCCCCAACCACTCTAATAGAGCTACACAACTTTCTGGGTCTTGCCAATTTCTATTGCAAGTTTGTGTTGGGTTTCTCTCATATCACTTGGCCTTTGAGTCAAGTCACCAAGCGCAGAACGAAAGAAAAATTCTTCTAGTTTGAATCCTAGCATAAGGCATTTGTTGAGTTGAAGCATCGTGTCTTCTCTTCACTAGTTCTCGCATTACCAGATCAGCCTCAACCATTTGAAATTGAGACAGATGCCTCTGACTATGTTATCGGGGAAGATCTTACTCACCAAGGGCATCTGGTAGCATATCACAGCGAGACACTTTCAGAAAAAGTCTGAAAGAATCCCACCTATGACAAAGAGATGTATTTCATTGTGCAAGTCTTTCGCTAATGGAAGAATTACATTATGGGGAAGGAAATGATCATCCACATAGGCCACCAACCCCTGTAGTTCATACAGACATAAGGAAATTTGCAGAACAATCACCATCAAAAGTGGTCCACATATTTGCAACAGTTTCATTTGAACATTAAGTACAACAAGGCAAGCACCAATAAGGTTGTAAACTGTCTCAACCGACCACCAATTATGGCGTTGACCACTATGATCGAATCTTGTGGACACGAGACTTCAGGGTGGCTGCATCTCTACAAGAGCAATCTAGAATTCGGCAACACATACCAAATGCTCCTTGAAGGCAAGCAAGTTCCATATTTCCACCTCCAGGACACACTATTATGCCACCTGGGACACCTATTTGTTCCTTCAAGTGAGTGGGCCAAGATGATTTGGGAGGCGCACTACAATCGGGTCGTTGGACATTTCGGAGTAGAGAAAATAGTGGTAGTGGTGCAGAAGTATTTTTATTGGCTGAACCTTCGACAGGATGTTGGGAAGTGCATAAGATCCTACACTGCTTGTGCCATTGCCAAACCGACAATCAAGAGGCAAGGTCTATATACTCCTATAGATACTCCTAGTTGGCCTTGGGAATCCATCTCCATGGATTACATGTCGGACCTTTTTTTTACTAAGCATGTAAATGACTGCATTTTCGTGGTTGTCGACAAATTCTCTAAGATGGCCATTATGGAAACATGCAAGAATAGTATCATAGTAGAAGCCATTGCTAAGCTCTTGTTTGAACGAGTATGGTTACACTTTGGGATCCCATAGTCCATTATCTCAGAGCGGGACAGCAGGTTCCTAAGTACATTTTAGTCAAGCCTCTGGTCAATGTTGGATACCAAGCTCACTAAGTTCACAATATTCCATCCCCAAAATGATGGCCAAACAAAGGTCGTCAACATGATGACTGTGCACATTTTGCATATGTACAACTTGAAGCATCCATTTACATGGGATGAAAGCCTCCCCTGCATCCAGAACAACTACAACAGATCTCTCCATATCTCAACTAGTCATATCCCCTTTCAAGTAGGATTAGGATTCCAACCACTATGTCCCATTGATGTGGACATACCATTTGCAGCTACTCAGACAGATTTGACTCATGTCCAGTTTGAAGCTGACAGGGCTAATAGCTTCATTTATCACATCCGCTAGCAGGTCCATGACATAGTGGACAAAGTCAATGCTAAGTAAAATCACGTCATGATCAGGATCGGGTGCCACACAAGTTCCAGGTGGGCAACAAAGTTTGGTTACATTTGTAGAAGGTGTAGAAATTCCCACTGTAGATCAATAGATTATGCGATATACTAAAGCAAAATACAAGATCTACTTCTACAATAAACTTACGAAAGCTTATTCGATTTTGAGAAAGATCAAATAGAGCACATATAACTAAGAATGAGAAAGCAATCACACATGAACACAGAAGAATACTCTGGGGAAAGCCTCAGCTAAAAACCCCACTATCTATATTATCATACAAGTGGAAATATCTCAGGATTACACAAAGCTTTAGCTCCCAAGCTATCCAGCTCTCAGTACAATCCCTCAATTTTGCACATAGACAGTCAAAGGCTTCTCACAAGCCTTCTCCTATGCCCTCCAAGCCTCTTATTTCCTTGTGCAGTTTCTCCTGGGTCCTCAAGATGCCATCTGTGTGTAAATCACCTCACACACTGCTATGTCCTCTAAAATAACTGTACAATCCTCAAGGAGATAATTCCTTCTGCATGAATGAGTTTCCTTTATAGGAAAATTCCTCCAACTGATAGTACATTGTCCCTTCCTTTAATCTCAACTGGGTCCCTATTTGAATTGACATGCATGAGCTATTTATGAGAGAATATTCAGTTATCTGGAGAACACTAGTTGCATGCATGCATGCATTAACTAACTAAACTCACAATCAATTCCACAAACTGTTTAAAACTAATCTAATTGGACTTAACTCAGTTAACTGAGCTAACTAATTACAACTCAAATGCAACTCATCTTTATCTCCTTAATTAAGGGATAAATTCCTCAATCAAAGGGATAATTGTTGCATGCCTTCACATAGACTTCATGTTTGATTTTCTCCAACTAATTAACTCAAGATGAATTAATTAATTATTTTTCAAACAGCTAGTGAGACTAAATTCGAATTTTAATTATCAATTTTGATTCAAGGACAAATTTAAATTGGAATATATCTGAAATGTTATTTATAGCAATGTTATTTTTATCATTTCTAGTTTTTGTTATTTCCAACAGAGTTGGAGTATATCCTGAAATGCTATTTATAGCATTTCTATTTTTAGCATTTCTTGTTGCTATTTTCAACACTCCCTCTCAACAAGAAAGGAATTCAACTCGATCCCGATCCTAAACCTTTGGAATGTTCTGCATGCAACACTTCTCACTAGTGTTGTTCCTCCAGCAACTCAGAAACAAAAAATATCCAACCTGAATCAGAATGATGCCTCTGTCATCAAAGTCTCTGACTGCTATTGCCTTTGTCGACTGAAAACTCTGCACTTCTGTGCTCTTCAGTATATGACTGCTCTAGCCTCTGTCACTTTGATCTCCGACTGCATCAATCCCACTGATTCCTCCCGATGCATCCGTAACGTTGCTGGTCCTTTCTCCCAGCACTGCATCCGCATTGCACCTCCTCTCATCATGTTGCATCGTGCTACCCAATGCTACACTACAACTCAGTTACTGAGAAGTAACTGATCTCCCAACTAACATCCCTATTAGACTAGAAACACCCTCTAATGCTAAATCTCTCTCTATCACTCCATCTGCATCTGTCTCTACCCACTCAGCCAATCCTGCTACTCCACGTCAGGGCTCCCGTAGCAAGGTCTAATAAAAGAGGTTGGGTACCTCAAGGATCCTGCCCCTATTTCAGCCTTCTTAGGACTGTCACTCCACATCGCCCCACCTCCTACCTGGAGGTATGGATGCATGTGATCCCTCTGCCCACTTGGCTCAAAATTTCCCCCTACTGGAGGTCTCTACATGAGTGGATGCCTCCACTCGGTCTCCTCTCAGTTTCTCCAGTTGTGGTTGCTCCACAACCTCTTGAAGTTGCTTCACCAATTGTGGCTCCTCCACAATTGTCTAAGACTTCTTCTAGTGTTGCATGTTGAGAGGTAATTTACTCTCCCTCTCAACCACCAAGTATCTAACCTTTGCCTTGCTCCTCAAGGCTTTTCATGCATCTTGTACCTCAAGTGCGTATAGGTTCTTGGCTAGCACACCAATCTATTTCATCTTTCCCGCTGTCACAAAAATTTCTGGAAAAAAGAGTTGATTTTAAATCAGTGATATCTCCCTCATCCGAACTTCGATTCAGCCGATTTTTTTTTTGAATTTGGGTATTTTTTCGCAAAAAATCCAAATCTGCTATTTTTTTTGAAAATTTTGCATTTTCAAATCTTCTCTGCAAACTTGTAGCCCAATTTTTTTTTCTTACTTTGAATCCTCTTCTTCATATACTGTTCACTGCTTTGATCAACTTAGCTCTGATAACATGTAGAAATTACACCGTAGATTAAACTGATTATGAAATATACTAAAGTAAAATATAAGATCTACTTCTACAACAAACTTGTAGAAGCTTAATCGATTTTGAACAAGATCAAATAGAACACATATAACTAAGAATGAGAAAGCAATCACACATGAACACAAAATAATACTCTGGGGAAAGCCTCAGCTAAAAACCCTGCTATCTATATCATCGCACAAGTGGAAATATCTTAGAATTACACAAAGCTTTAGCTCACAAGCTATCCGGCTCTTAGTACAATCCCTCAATGATGCTCACAGACAATTAAAGGCTTCTAACAAACCTTCTCCTCTACCCTCCAAGCCTCCTATTTCCTTGCGCAGTTTCTCCTGGGTCCTCAAGCTACCACCTATGTGTAAATCACCTCACACACTGCTCTGACCTCTGAAATAACTGTGCAATCCTGAAGGAGATAATTCCTTCTGCATGGATGAGTTTCCTTTATAGGAAAATTCCTCCAACTGATAGTACATTGTCCCTTCCTTTAATCTCAACTGGATCTCTGTCTGAACTGACATGCATGAGTTAGTTATGAGAGAATATTCAGTTATCTCGAGAACACTAGTTGCATGCATGCATGCATTAACTAACAAAACTCACAATTAGTTCCACAAATTGTTTGGAACTAATTTAACTGGACTTAACTCAGTTAAATGAGCTAACTAATTGCAACTCAAATAAAACTCATCCTTATCTCCTTAATTAAGGGAGACTTCCTCAATCAAAGGGATAATTGTTGCATGCCTTCACATAGACTTCATGTTTGATTTTCTTCAACTAATTAACTCAAGATGAATTAATTAATTATTTTTCAAACAGCTAGTGAGATTCGAATTTTAATTCTCAATTTTGATTCAAGGACAAATCAAAATTTGAATATATCCCAAAATGCTATTTATAGAAATGCTATTTTTAGCATTTCTATTTTTTGTTATTTTCAACAGATTTGGAGTATATCCTGAAATGCTATTTATAGCACTTCTATTTTCAACATTTCTTGTTACTATTTTCAACAGAAGGACCGCCTCGTTGGGCCCCACCGCAAGCTTTGCCACTCAAATATGGGTCGTACACCATCACCAAGGTTGTAGGGGAAAATTCCTTCGAGCTCACCATTTCAGGGTTCCTTCGCCTGTACCCAGTATTTAATGTGGACCGACTGTGTTCATACTTTCCCCCATTGTTGGACACATCTGATGTTGTTGAGCAGCGGACACCAATAAAGCTCAACCCAAGTTGCATCGAATAGGCCACAACTACCAAGATCATTAGACACATAGATCAATATCACTCGCCAGTAGAGTATCCAACAATATCGAGTTGTCAAAGCAGGCCAACTCCTCCACCAGAGCAAGTGGTTCATTAGGGACCAAGTTCAACAAAAATTTCATCACCCATGGAGGCTCTACACGTAATGGGTACCATTGCTTCCTAAGGAGGGAAGACTGATCTAGGTGGATATTGGTGGCCACCCACCTATTCCACCTAGATCTCCAGTCGATTTCATCAATTTCCTTTATTATAGCAACATTTACTGTTTTTAGCAGTTTTTCGAGTCCTGAACTTCCAAAGTTGTTTTGACCCCCTAAACAGTATTTTTTTGAGGTCTGCATCAGGCTCGTAGCCTTAGTAATTTCGTATTTGTAGGCAAGGTTCTGTCGTAAATCCTGTATTACTTGGAGAGGCCTTTCCAACGAGGTATCATACGCACCAAACGGAGATCATATGACCAAGTTACGACCCCATGAAGTTGGCTGCCCAACTAGCCCCAACGGGGCCACAAACTCTTGGTTTTCCATCTCTTGGGGTTAGTGTTCTTGTTTTTTAGGGTTTCCCTTTGTTATTCAATAATAAAAAGGCCCTTGAGCCTCATTTTAAGATAGTTTAGAGGCAGGTAGCCACCACATCTCTTCTTAGAGATAAGCTACCATCACGTGAGCTAATTTATTTCCATTATGATTGTAAACATCTTTCAGTTCTTTAATATTAATGAAATGAGGATTTGTTTATGTTGCATATATGCCTTGATGTTTATATTTGTATTATGTTGCATTCCAACATAAGTATAGATCAAGTTTATAAAGTATTGCGTGGTCTGTTCATGTCGGCTCTCATAGCTCCATTGACTTGGTCAACAAAAGGCATGTGTAACTACAATATCTCTCTTATTTGGGTTTTCCTGTGGCTCTGTATTCATGCTCAGAGATACAATGGAGTTAAAGGGTGGAAGCAAATATTTCCTTTGCGCGCTTGACAAGTGCGGTTCATCCCTTGGTTTGAACAAGTTCCAATCACATAAAGTTGCTACTTTTTTTAATATCAGTTAAGGTTTTTCAAGTGTGCATGTTATAGGTTAGTTTAGTCATCAGACAATTGGTTTTGGCTTATCTAGTGCAAAATTGAGGTTTGAGCCCCTCCCGTGGGCCTACATGCCTCCTGGGCAATGCATGTGTAGTAGGAGGGGGGGGGGGGGGTGGGGAAGACGGTGGCAGCGGTTCTCAGGGCCAAAGGAGGGCATGTGCATTTGTCAAGGACTCGATCAAGGATTATTTCAATGTTGTTTTTCCTGAGACTCAACAAATAATCAGGAACTTGGAAACCATGGTGGGTGCTGAGAGGAAATCCTATTCTAAGTCTAAGATATTGGAGGAGGCTTCGTGTTGGGTTCCCAACTCTAGTCACACCAAGGGAAGGAGAAAGAAATACCTCAACTTAGTTTCATTACACTAGCACATGAAGACCATGTTTGGCATGGCCTCGAAAGATAAACAAGCGACGAGATACAAAGTGTTTTCTTTTTTGGAGGACATCAAAATCATGTTAAGGAATCAACATTTTTTCATCGACAAGATCAATGCAAGGCTGGCCCATGTAGAAGGGCATCTTTAATGTGAATTTGACACTTTTGCTCCTCTTGGTTCAAGTGCAAAGGACCCAGCTCATATCTCTTCTTTTGTCTCTTAATGTTCTTCAAGTCTATTAGCAAATATGGTCTTTGCTTATGTTTTGTAATGTTTAATATTTACTAGAATGTATGGTTTTGGTTTTGGGGATGGTTTTTGGGTTTCTTTGAGGAAGATAGTTAGGTGATTCTAATGGTTTCCCTGAAGACAATGAGAATCCCCCTATATGGCATGAAGAAACAACATTGTACTCTGGTTTTAAATACATTTTGAAGCAATAAAGTGTTTTAATTTACAAAAAAAAACAAATTAATGGTTGTTCTATTTACAAAAAATAAAAAAAATAAAAAAAATTAATGATTGTTCTTATAAAAGGCACTTATTTTTGTTCATTGTTATTATCTTTGGGTTTTTTTTCCAATAATAACAAATATAATTCACAAACAATCCATGATCCTTGAAGGACATGATCAACTAACTTATAGTCATTTTCTAATGAGAATGAAAGCTCCATAGTTGAGTAATTTCATCATGAATACAATTGAATACACTTTTAGTTTACAAGTTCTTTTCTTTAAGGATGAAAATCTATATCAAAGAATAAAAGTGATATCTCGATGATTTATAAATTCAATGGGTTATGGTCATCATTTTCAATCTTTATAAACTAGATTGAAAATAATTTAGAATCATTGTACAAGTTAAGCTTCTTCTTAAAATATTATAATTATAACTTAATTTCACACTCAAATATTTTAGGAAATCCATGGAGGCGGTAGCATGGTTATGGGATAGAGTTGGTTGTTTCTTAAAACCATTATTTCTTGAACTCAACCCTTCATCAATATACAACTTTTCAACCCTTATTTTGGTGAGATTGTGAAATCCCTTCTCTAGGAAGAAGAGGGGAATTTATAAGAAATCTAAAATTACTTAAACTTATGTAGGTAGATCTCAGTGAAGTAGATTAAGGTTTTCCATGTTTACATATGTGCAGGGATAGAATTGAGTAAAAGTATTTTAGACAAAATAGTTTTAAATTATAAATGAACAAAATGGACTCAATGATTGAATTAAGAAAAAAAACATTTTTTATTGCAAATTTTATCTAGAAATAAGCTATTTGAAAATACTTAGAAAAACAAAACAAACTAACAAAAAAACAACAACAAAACAAAAACTTGATTAAAAAGTTTGAGGAGCACCACACATCCATCATAGAAACCATGTGAAGGAATTTGGTTAATATCAAAACACCACCACACCAAAATCACCAAGTAACATAAAGGAAACCCACAAAGGCACACCAAAATCACCAATTAACATAAAGGAAACCCACAAAGGCACTTATACGCAAAACTCTACAAATAGTAACAATAACATAATAATTTGAAGATCCAACTTTAATTGAGTTGTGAAAACAAGAATATTATGGATAAATTATAGATTATCGAAACCTCCAGTCTATAAAAGACATATTTTAACTTATAGATGAAATAGCATTTTCCAGAGAATTTTTCTCGTTAATTTTAACCAAATTCAGGTAGAGATTTTCAAAAACTTAAATTTAAGTTGTTTAATTTATAGAATTCGAGTGCCTAAGGGATTTTTCAGGGTGTTGAATTCAGTTATACATTCAAAAAAGTATTTTAAACAACAAAAAATCATAATCTTGCTTGAAATTATATCACCGTTTCGGTTAAAAAAAGTTATTTCATCTATAAGTTAGATTCCACCCCTATAAAATGCTAATAACTTTATGACCAAATCAAATTTACCTTAACTATAATAATGACTTTATTATCCATTCAAATTTACCCTAACTATTTTAATAAAACAACATTAAATCTCGAAAACTTTACCCATTAAAAAAAATAAAAAAAAAAAATAAAATAAAAAAAAAAATTTATAAAATATAGTTTACAACACCTTTCTCTTACATTATTTTTTATCATATAAAGAAAAAACACTTATAAAACTAGTTGACCACTAGACTAAAACAGAGCCATTAATCTAATAACATGATAAATGGGATGCCATATAACTCCAGTTTTGACAAATGAACCAGACTCAATCTCATTACCTATAAATTATAAATAAAATAATTTTAAGTTAGTTACATTTAATTTATAAATATTGAAAAAGATAAATAAAAAAATATTGATATACAACACTAATATGGAGGTAAAGAAATAGTGAAAGAAATACTTTGATTCTAAAATATTTTATAAATTAATTCTTTTAAATATACATTTTAATAATTTATAGAAAAGAATAATAAAAAATTATAATATACACACATAAATATGAGTTGAAGAATAACGTGAACAAATACTTCAACTTCTAAAAAACTTTAAAAATTATTCTTTTAATATTACGCAACAACTATGAATTGGCTACCGTGATAAAATTATATAAGATGAAACACTTGAATGTGTAAACAATGAAAAAAGTGTCATTTATCAACTTATAAAAATATAAATGAAAAATTGTTGCGAATAAAATACATAAATAAATATTAATTTATTTTTCAAATAAAATATCTTATAACTCATAAAAAAATATAAATGAAAATTATTGTAATATAAAATTCATGAAAATATATTTAATATTTATATTTTGCAAATAAGATACCCATCTCATAAGAAGAGTGGTTATATATAATGTATTTCTTCCAACTTAAAAATGAGATATAATTACACAATGTTCTTCGAAACGAGTTCCTAACAATAAAATTAAAATATTATATTTAATAAATAATAAATATGATTTATAAATACACAATTTTATTCCTATGATATTATCCTTTTAGTTTAATTTTAAATCTGTTAGGTAAATTTGACTCAGGATAGAGTCAAAGTTGACTAGGTTAACCAGTGGTGGTTTTGGGGTGCATGGTGTTGTGCACCCATAGTATTCTGCCCGTGGTATTATATGTAATGGAGCTTATTAAAAGCTGGAAGGACTTCAGTGTAATGCAAGACTTGGAGGTGAGTGGTGAAGGCTCACTTGGTCAGATTGGCCAAGGTTTTGGCCAATGCTAATGAGATCTTATTAGGTTGGTTTTTCCCTAGATTTGGGGTTTTCCTGGATAAACATTTGTATTTATGTGTTTATGGTTGTTGCTGGTTATTTTTATATTTATTCCTCTAAGTAATTATTTATGTTATGCAGTAAATTTCTTAACAACTGGTATCAGAGCCGAGGGTCTATTTGCCTGATAAACTCGCAAGAAAGAAGGGTTCCTTGTTCAAGTGGGAGCAATAGCTGAAGATGGTAAGTTTAGAGTCGAGAAATTTAACGGCAAAAACTTCTCGCTATGGAAGATGCAGATAGAAGATTATATGTATCAGAAAGATCTATACTTACCATTGGGCGGAAAAGCAAAGATGTTGATAGGTATGACAGATGAAGAATGGAACCTTCTTGATAAAAAGGCACTCGGAACAATACGGTTGTGCCTCGTAGTGTTAGTCGCCTTCAGCATTTCGAAAGAAACAATGACAGAGGGTTTGATTAAGGCGTTGGAGAAACTATATGAAAAACCCTCGGCCTCAAACAAGGTATTTCTTATGAAACGGTTATTTAATATGAAGATGTCGGAAGGTGGATCTATTGCAGATCATTTAAATGATTTTAATACTGTTACAAGTCAGTTATTTTCTGTAGGGGTAAACTTTGATGATGAAGTTAGAGCTCTGTTATTCTTGTGCTCATTACCAGAAAGTTGGAATGGTTTGGTAATGGCCATTAGTAACTCCGTTTCTGGATCTAGTACTTTAAAGTTTGATGATGTTGTCGGTGCTATTCTTAGCGAGGAAATGTGACGGAAAAGCTCCGGTGAGACATCGAGAAATGCTTTGAGTGCAGAGTCTAGAGGAAGAAAA
>APFE031735796.1:21449-73442 GCA_000404065.3 Pinus taeda | reverse complement strand
TAGCTAAATTGATCATGTGAAAAAGAGTTAGGAGTGAATTAGCAATATGAGTCTAAAACTAAATAAACCAAGCTACAACTAAATGATGTTTTGGTCCCATAAAAGTTAGTGAATCATGATAAAAAGAACCATCAAGAGATTAGCAACTTCAAAAAACTTAATAAAGTAAACTAGGCAAGGAAACTAACTAAGCAAGGAAACTAATAAAAATCAAAGCGAAATTCAGCAGTTTAGATAAGACAACTTCAGATGCCACTAGTGTTAGAAAGAAGGAAAAGCACACTGTCCCGGGCTCCTAACAAAGATGTAAAAACACACACTGATTAGTCATGAAAAGTACAGAAACGTAAAGCAGCATGATTCAAACTGTACATTAATATACATGGTGAATTAGAGAAAAAAGGAATGTAGGAAAGCAAATTTAAAAGCTACTGTACAATGGTTGTAGCAGACAGGGGCCCTCCATCCACTTCAACCAATTAAAAAGATTAGCTACGTAGGTAAGAATAGAACTGTCTTCTTGTTATTAAATCAGCACATAACAAAATACAGTGGGGTGCGTAAACGCTATGTAAAAGAGTCTTGAAACAGAGTTTACAACAGCAAAAGACTAACCTCCAAAAACTAACTAATCAGCGTGTAGAAATGCTTTATTTATAGCAGGAACACAAACTGTTCTGTGCGTAAACTAAGCTAACTAAAAGCTATGCAAAAGACACGTTCAGCAGCACCGTGCACGGATTTAGGAAACGGTCATCATGGTTGATAAATCCGTTGTTGGATTCTTGTCCCCTGCAGTCTTCGTGGCTAAAGAAGAGACCAGATGTGACTTTCGTACTCCACCTGAACACGCAGAGCCGTGCCACCGTTTGCAACCTTACCGCTTGACCAGAGTTACCTCCACGTTGACCAGGGGTATAGACGGCCAGTTTGGCTGAGATGACAGCACACGCACCATGTACACAGTCATACAAACTTGCCCATGTGGCTCTTTCCTCTGGAGGACACCTGGATCATAGCAAACAAGAAAATGGCTGCGGAATCTGGGATTGGCTGCAGAATCAGAGATCGACTGCGGAAACCCTGTATCAGCTGCGGAATTGCAGCACTTGAACCAAAAATCTAAACCAACAGTCGATCATTATCATAATTAGCAAATCATGTTAAAAAGCCCTATAATGCAATGAATTGAACAACTTGATGAAGGAAATGATGACAAAAGAAGGAAATGAGTAGGAAAAGGCTGTTGGGAGGACGGGTAAATAAGTGCAGGTTTGAGGCTCAACACTTAGCTTCCATGCCATTTATCTTAGCTTCTGTTAGATTTTGTGAGAGTGACATTTGTTGCACTTGGTCTTATAATTTTGATATATCATGTAGCATTTCTTCCTCTTCTTCATGAGTCATGCTAGAGCTTTCAGGTTGCTTACTAGGTGTTTGCATTTTCTTTCCTTGGGGCATCAGTTACCGATAATAATGCTCTACTATGCCCTTTGAATTCCTTAAAAATAATTTTTCAAACCAAGCTTAAGCAAAAATTTAAAAAAATCTACACAACTTTTTCACTTTGTAGGAGCTCGATATTTCCTCTGATGTATCTCTATAATTTTGGATCATCCAGTTTTGAAATTGCAACCTACAGTAGCCCTCTGTGTCCTCTTTCCAATGCCAGCAGTCTGATCCAAATTGGATTCTCCAAGGAAGAGTTATGCCAAATCTCCCATAGTGACCAGATTATAGACTAGTTCAGTAGAGTGAACTTGTATGACATGCCACGTGTCCCTATTTTGACCTTTGGCTCTGAAAAATATATACAAGAAACCACAATCCATCCTCTTTCTGTACCTTCCTATGAATTTCAATCTAATGCTCAGAGAGAAAGTTATGATGATTTTGTTGAAAATAATACTGAGAGGGGGGGTGAATCAGTATTATCTAGTTCTTTTAACAAATCTTCCTTATTTACACTTTGAATTATTTTTGCATATTAGTACCATAAAACAATGAGCAAGAAAAACAGACAGTCACAACAAAGAACACCAGATATAAGGTGGAAACCCAATGTGGGTGAAAACCACCTGCTGCAATATGTCTCTATCTTCTTTCAAATTAGAAACTCCTTTTTACAATTGGTCTTGTATTGGTGCAGTCCTTTACCAGTACGCAGGCTGCAACCATGTAGAGAGCTACAACTCTCTCTTATTTTCCAGTCTCTCCTGGAAGGGAGCTTACAATCCCCTACTTCTTTTCTTTCAAGGACCACTTTCATAATTTTTCAAACTGGATCCATAAGCATCAAATGATCATCAAGTACCAGTAAGTCACCCAGATAACCAGATCCACAATAACAGTAAACTAAACCCAGAACACCTTATCAACAAAAATCAGTCAACAAAAGATCTTAAGACAGATACGCAATTTCATTTTCTCTGGCCTGTGGCGTCTCCGCACTGCGCCTTCTCTGGCGCCTCTGTTGCGTCTCCGCACTGCGCCTTCTGTGGCGCCTTCGCAATGCGCCTTCTGTGGCACCTCTGCACTGTGCCTTCTGTGGCGTCTCCACACTGCGCCTTCTGTGGCGCCTCTGTAGCGTCTCCGCACTGCGCCTTCTGTGGCACCTTCGCACTGCGCCTTCTGTGGCACCTCTGTGGCATCTCTGCACTGCGCCTTCTATGGCGCCTCTGTGGCGTCTCTGCACTACGCCTTCTGTGGCGCCTTCGCATTGTGCCTTCTGTGGCGCCTCCTCACTACGCCTTCTGTGGTGCCTCTGTGGCATCTCCGCACTGCACCTTCTGTGGCGCCTTCGCACTGCGCCTTCTGTGGCGCCTCCGCACTGCGCCTTCTGTGGCACCTCTGTGGCATCTCCGCACTGCGACTTCTGTGGCGCCTCCACACTTCCGCAGCTGCAGCGCTCGAGAGATCACCCTTCACAGATTCGCTTTCCACTTCACTTTCATATAGATCGAGCTCTTGAAACAATAACCCAATATTTCAGATCTTAAGATATTCAACCCAAAAGCATACTCTAGCCAACTGATCTCCTTCCTCTTATATAGGCAAGCTCTTCCTAAAATCATGGATCATGGGGTTCAATAATAATAATAATATAAAACAATACCACGGGCCAAAACCATAATAACACAATTCCGTTGGCTAAATACCAAGAGTTAAACATAAGAAACCCTACGTGTGCTTTTCTCTGCCTTGAAGTAAGTGAACTGGGGGTACACACCTCATGAATGGGTAAAATACCAAGGGTTAAACATAAGGAACCCCACGTGTGCGTGCTTTACTGCCTTGAAGTGTGTGCACTGGGGGTACACACCTCATGAATGGGTAACCTGCGTGTCTGGACGCGATCCCTGCACGGTGTACCTACAGGTACGCATCTTCTGAATTTTTCTCCTGTGTACTTCTTAATTCTCATCATATTGAGAGCCATGCCATGGGTGTTGCCATCAAGTACAACATCTGTAACATATAACCATACCAGAAACATAATGCCAACAGATTTTCCCTAGGTCACCTGTTTGGAATGTAATTCAGGAGTTTGCAAAAAGACCAACTTCCTCATATCATATCTCCACAAATATAATGCGAAAAGATATGAAATTTAGGCCCGAAGTTCAGTGCGATTTCATCTCAAATGGGTTTTTTTTTTTTTCTTCTGAAATGTCACAGAGAAAATTTATAGCGAAAATGCCACGATGACCTATTTGGAGCAGCGAAACCCTATAATCCAAACGCTTTGGTACCAAATGTTATGAAACCTGCTCACAAAAAGATAGAAAAGATAGATCAACGCCTTATAATTCAGCCTCTTCGAGGGGGCAACCTCCTTTACATTACACAAATGAATGATCCCTTGATGATTCAAATGACAAAACCTCCTTTCTATATATATGAGTCTAAGGAGTCACAATATAACCCAGCCGGCCTAACAATAATAATATAAAGGCACAAAAATAACAATAGATGGATTCTATGGGGCACAATAATAACAATATGGGGACAATAGGGGCACAACAATATTAATAAGGGATACAACTACAATAGTAATGGGATAATTACGAGTATTATAGGGACCTAATACATTCTTCTATCCCAAAGGACCTCAAGGAAATCCAAAGCACAAGAGGTTTGTTGCAAGAGGTTTCTTAAATAAGCTCTTTATTTATCTTGTTGAAGTTTTTTTGTTCATTGGCATAATGACAATTTATACAAGTGGGTCCTCAAATTATGCTCTCTTCACAAGATTCTTTGATGAAGACATGAAGCAAGAATTGTCCACCATGATGGATATGGTGAGATAAATGTATGAGGATCAAAGGAAGAGCAACAAACTTAGGGAGTAGTTGAATTCCATGAAGAAAGAGAAGTAGTTTCTTTCTGGAAAATTGCAAGAAATGGAGAGGCAACTTCATATTACAAATATGAACCTGAAAAGGAAGCATGATTTGGAGACACAACTCTTTGTTGCCCAAGAAGCCTTAGTCAAGTATCAGCTTGAAGAGGAGGTAAGCCATTCCACTTTGTCTTAAAATTCTTCTAAGAATTCTTATATTGGTTCTTTTGAAAAACATCTAGAGGGATAGGTTCCAAGCTAATGTCCAAGATGGGCTATGAAGGAAAGGGCTTAGGAAAACATGCACAAGGTATTGTTGAGCCAATAATGATTAAGGAAAGGCCTAAGTGTTTGGGTCTTAGCTATGGACAAGCTTATGGAGAAGTTTCAAAGCTACCATGAAGGCCATTGAAATAGCTCCAAGAAAGGGTTGCATTGTAGAGTGTGAAGATTGTATTTCAGGAGGAATGCAATAGCTTGAAACATCATTTTTAGGATGCAGGTGTTCAGAAGCACACACTTGAACCAAAGAGTTGAAGAGATTGATGGTGTTCCAAAGGGAACCACTCCTTCATTTTCATCACCTCCTCATGAGGGCAATAAAGGTGAAAGTGAAAGGTATAAATCTGGTTCTAGACATTTTCCTTTTGACTTTTCAAAGCATGATAAATTTCCACATAAGTATGGGGAAAGAGTTGCATGTTCCTTTTTTGGTTTGGATAACCATAATGTTTCTAGATGTTGGAAGAGAATGGCCACATACAAGAAAATTTTGAAGGAAAGGAAGCAAGAAGCCAAAGGTCCATTGGACAAGGCAAATCATGCTGTCAAGAGGATGCACATGCAGCGCACTTACTACCATAAGCAAGGACATCTTGCTACAAAATGTTGGATTTTGAATCCAACAATGCTTCCATAAAAGCTTAAGAAAGTGCAAAGAGAAGATGGCAGAAATGGAAAGGAAGGTTCCATGAATGATGTGTCTCAGAATGATTCACATGATGATGTTGATGTGCAGACAAAGGTAGTACCTTTGAAAGGGATTGGTAAGGAATGGTTAGAGTTCTTATTTGATTGAAATTGCATGTCTATTGATGCATCTACATTATATTTCATTTCATATTCTAAAGTATAGTGTGCTTAAGTGAAATTTGAAGGATGAAATGCATGCATGAGCATGAGATGCATGAACACAGGGATGATGATTTCCTTATTTTTGAACATGTATGTGTAATTAACTTGCAGGGTTGATTTCTTTGACATGCATATGATGCCATGTTGACTTGGGAGAATTTAACTTGGTCTCCAAATGGAGATAATGATGAAGTGTTTCATCTTTTGAAACAGTGTCCAAATGGTCTTTTTCTACATTCTTGACTTGAAGGGTCATTTGTTTAAAGGCATGTTTTGTGGGCTTGTTACCTAGTCCATCATTTGTATGTAGATACAAGACATGGAGGTGTTCACGATATGTGAAATTTGTTTCTTTTGTTGGAGCGGGAGTTAGTCCACCCAGTTGTTGTCTATATGCCTGCTATTGTTAACAATTGTTGTTGGCATCCTTTCAAATAGGTACAAATGAAAGTTTTGTGGAGCAGATGTACTTCACATTCGTTTGAGCCACCTTGGATCAATGATCAAGGCAAATAAGTTCAAACCACCTTCTATGACCATTTCAGCAGAAGTTCTACAAGAAGGCAAAGAGGAAGACAGTTCTTCCCAGGAAGGCAAGCCCATCCAAGAAGGGAAGTGGTCATAAATCCTGGTTCAGAGGCACTATGCAAAGGCAAGCGTAGGGAGGCTAAAAGAAGAGGGTGAGTCACTCTCATTTACTGTTCAAATCAGTATATCAGTCTTTTGGAGAGCAAAATTTCTCCTAATGGGAAGGAATGATCCAAAGATGGATCTTGGATGAACCTCTAAGTCTAAAAAACTTCATATAAGAGGTAAAAGGTGCCAAATGGAAAAAATACTTTGTAATCAGAAGAAAATGTAAATCTCAGGCTACTCTTGGAAATATTCTCATTGCAGAGATCTCTTCATTCTAAATCCAACACAACTTGAATGGGCAAAAATGGACTTCAGGTGAAGGAGTTATCATAAAAAGAAGTTCCCTTTTCGTTCTTTGGGAAAGAGGCAAAAACATGAGAAAACAGCAAAAATCAAGCCCATCTGAGGTCAAAGGGACAATAAACAGGAGCCATCAGATCTGGCCGATCAATGGTCTAGATCTAATCGACAATCACAATTGGTAGTGGCAGTCGGCGGATATTGCCACATGGTATATGTTTAGTGCGATCGTGATATCGAATCGATGAAACACCAAAGGGAAGGCTTATGGAGACTAGAGACTGGGCGACTTGCGATTGCGATATCGCAATATCACATCAGAGATATGCAATAGCGCAGGGCTATATATATATATATATATCTATATATATATATATATATGATCTATATATTTATATATATTATTATATATATTATATATTATATATATATATATATATATTTATATATATATATATATATATATATATATATATTATATATATATTATAATATATATATATATATATATATATATATGCGATGCAATTGTTGGGACCTGACGGGGAGATAAATGACATTTGATATATTTTGAAGTCCGTTAAAAAGGCAGTTTTATGTGTATTTCGCATATTTCGTTTAATAAATGAAAAGTGAAGGAATGCACCGATCCGATGAAACTGGACCCGAAAGGGTTTCGAAATACAGATGCATTTTATTTTAAAATCTGCCATAAGGCCATTTTTTATATTTTAAATGTTTTTAACATATTTTTAAAATATGAAGGGAAACCTTGGAACAGGGCCAAAGAGACTTGCGATAGAAATTATGCGCAGACTCGATAATGTTGTAAAGCGCAATTATGAAGATTTGAAGTCCGAGGAACAATGTTCTCTACGAATTTTTCCTGTGTTAATGCATTTCTCTGTGTTAACAAAAAGCGGCTGTTTCAGGGATTTGACAAGCCCAATGCACTCATTCGTTACAGAATAGGTGACATCCATCCCTGAGGGCGTTTAGCAATGATTGCTAACACTCAGGGAGGGGATTTGAGTGGACTGTGGCTAGAAGACAGAGAGTCCAAAAGGGAAAATGAACAGGCAGTGTCAATTTGGCTTAAAATGCCACAAAACAATAGAAACAAAAGGGGATTGTTGGTTGTTGAGGGTGTTGTTGGGGTTTAAGTGAAGCCAAAGCAGGAAGCTAAGGCAAAAGAGGCAGCGCAGAAGAAAAAAGGCAGCCAAGGGAGTCACTTGGAAGCCAAGTGAAAAGCCAAGAGAGTTGTAACTGATAGAGGGCAGAAAGAAGCCAGAGCTGAAGAGCCAAAGCTAGAGCCAAAGCTGAGGAGCCAGAGTCAGAGCCAAAGAGCCAGAACCAAGAGCCAAGAGCCAGAACCAAGAGCTAGAGCTTCAAGAGCCAAGGAATAATATGGTATCTAAACTCATTGTTTCTGTGCAAAACAATAGGAGTTAGGCCAAGAGCTTGTAAAAAATACTTATACCATAATTTGAGAGAGCCTAGTTGAATTGACTAAAGCTCATGGAGATGTAGCCCAAGAGTTGTGGGTGAAATCCTAATTAAATTTCTATCTTGTGTGTTTTTTTTACTGCTGCATTATTCATTGTTATATGTATTTATATATCAGTTTAAGCACATTTACATATCACCACAAACAACATAATTGTAAAGCATATAATTAGTTAAAAACAATTATCAGCATACACCTATATTTTCAAGCATTCCTTAATTCTGCATTGGTTAATCAATAAGACTTGGGAATATTCAAGATTTGGAAGTGGCAGAGGTTCTTGTCAGTTAGACAAGAATCCTAAGTGCCCCATTTTCAGATCAGTTTCACATGTATCCAATGAAATACCAAGCACCAATGCTTTCTTTCTGAACTCCTTAGTAAAATCCTGAACACTCTGTCCTTTACCTTGCCTCAAATGCTGCCAATAAATCATAGCTTGTTGCATGTATCCTAAAGGATAGAATTGTTTCCTAAGATCTTTTAAAAACTTAGACCATGAAGAGATGACTTTTCCTTTACACTTTACATCTATCTGAGTTTTACTTTCCTACCAAATTAAAGTTGTTCCCCCCATTCTAAGTGTATCTAAAAATAACTGAATTTTAGTTTTATCGCTCGAAATGTTCTGAATGCAACAATACACTTCTAACTTCTTAATCCAGTTATCTATCTTTTTAGGATTCCTTTCGCCATCATAAACAGGTAACTCAAATTTCACATCAAGTTTCAAAAGAGATGTTTTCTTAGGTTTATTTTCCTTTTCAGATTTTGCATTGGAAGAAGAAGAAGAAGATGATGATGATGGAGATGATGGAGGTGAAGGTGGTTTATCAGTCTTCCCTTTTCCTTTGTCCTTCTTCAATGTCTTTGAAGAAGAAGCTACATCCCTCATCTTCTTTTCTTCGTACAATTCTCCCAACATCTGTTGCATAGTTAATAATGCTTGTTGAAATTGTTCTCCACTCATCTTAGTTTTAGTGTTTTCACCTACATCAGATCATGACATGGTCGATTTATGAATGACTCGTCGCTTTCCAAACTCTGGATCAATCTGCTCAAGGATTCCTTCTCCTCGTTGCGACTTTGACCTGGTTAACATTCAATGGAAAATTCTACAAACACAACCTACTTTGATACCAAATTATATGATCTGAAATGATCATAAACTAAAAACTGATGTAGAATTTATTAACCATTAATTATTTGAATGATAACTGAAAGCATGGAAATCGAGGTAAACTACTTGAGAATAACACTTTACGATAGCTTATCAAACATATAAACGACACATAAAAAAAGTGAAAATAGTAAAAACACAATGATACCAAATAACAAGATTGATGATGGAGTTCGTCCCTGATGGACTACTTCTCCGAGTCTGCTTTCAAGATGGGCGACTGTTTTTATTAGGAATGAGAATAAGAAGTTGATTACACAGAGAAAAGACCAGACTGAATGTGCACACAAGAACTTCTATTCACTATCATCAGATAGCCCTCTGAACCAGATTTCTAATGCTTCTTACGGTTTCCAAAACTGACCCCGGATGATCCCATAACGCTGAAAACAAAACTGCTTATATCCTCTAGAATCTGCATATGAAAGTCAAAAACCACTCTAATCTCTTCAAAGAAGAAAATTTCCTTTTAAAGGCCTCCAGGTTCATGAAAACCACCTTGGCTGAATTCAAGGTGAATTTGGTTGGGTTAGGATGATTTTACACACTCGGGTATTGTGGTTACCTAACACCTAGGCTAGGGTTCCATGGTCACCGAATTAATTTCAACAACAAACTGTTCCAAAAAACCCAAAATAAACCATTTAATAAATTCTTCCCCACTAGTAGTCAACTAACTGGGCGGAAGGTTGTAACCACTACATGTGAGCATGGATGATCTAACCACCATATGCCACCTATGTGATTTCCCCGAGCGGTTCTGGTGACAGTTGTGCTAACTGTCTGCATGTGACTACTGTCTAGCAGTTACATCTAGCGGCTTCCCCGATGTGGTTGTAGTTCTAGCAGTTCATATGATGGATGGTCTATCCAACTCTAATCACATGACTTTGCTGCGATGAGAACTCCATGATCAACTGGCATCATTTAACCCGATGGTCAATCCTTTCTCTGTTCACATGTATTCACCGACACGGTTTAGGTTGACTGCACGGCTTAGATAGTGTTTGGTTTATTTGTAATGTTTTTATGTGTTTTAACATTTTAATATAGCCCAAGAGTTGTACATAGGTTTTTTTATGTATTAAAACATAGTTTTGTATGCGATAGGTTTGGTAGGTTAGGATTAGGACTTAGGTAATGGGTTTAGAACTTAGGTTTTTCAATACATGGCTTGGATTTTTGTTAGGATTTTATTACATGGTTTAATGCAATAGGACTTAGGTTTTATGTAATAGATTAGGTTTATTACGTAATGCATATTGCATAGATTTAGGTTTAGATGTAGATTAGGGTTTTTTATAATACATTTGTCACAATGTCACAAAATCAAAATCATATCGTCGACACAAGAGCATTTACGAAGACACCCTAAATCCTGAGAAGGAAAACCATATCAAACCTTTGCAACGAACGACACCCATGTCAACACCAAAAACTCTAAATACGAATGACAAGACATGTCGTTCACCAAATCTTGACGGAAATAAGGATGAACACAAGTTGACATCCAAGTGCTAAAACATCTCAATTGAACGCCATGAAACCATAAACATTACATGTACAACTTGATCCATAGCCAACACTGTCGAAGCTGAATTGAATTGATGACAACACTGAACACTCACGACGACACTTGAACACCTATGTAACTAAATCAATGGAATCCTCATGGAGCACATACGAGAGTCATGAGATCCTGTCATAACCATCAACAAAAGTTGAAGTGCCTCGACCTCCTAAAAAGTCTAAGAAATTTCAAGGATTGTAAAATCGCATCATGATGATTGAACTAGATCATGCATGGTGTGATGACAACTGCTACCACTAGTTTCAGTAAGACCACTGCTGGCTGGATGGAAGCCAACTTTATCACTGATTTGACCATATTTTTCAACAACCAGATTACTCAAGTTGAAGGATTCATCTGATCGCAAATCTTAATATCTATGAATCAACGAAATTTCATGAGCAAGCTAGTTTGGAGAGTTTGCTTCATGCAAGAGAAGAGATGATGAGGAATGGAACAAGTACTCAATGTTTTGATTATTTTCATTTTCATCATGGATAATCTCACCACCTTGTGTCAATTGAGAAATTAACTCATCCGACGAAAAACTTAAGGAGCATGGAGTATCTCTGTCACTTGTAGATGCATTGCAAATGGTAGAGCACAAGGGATAGTGAGATGAAGAGGAGGTTTAGGTAAGGACATATTATTGGACTAAATCATATTTTATATCTAAAGTAACATATTCATGAGAAACCAAAAGATCAAGTGATGCACCTAGGAATTCGTGATCGCATACATCAACAAAGTCATCATCATCAGAATGATTGTTTCCCAAGGCTACAGATTGATTGAAAGAATTGATTGCATTTAATTCACTACCAAGATTATCATATTGGGAATCATCCAAGAATGGAAGCACATTGTTATGATATGGAGGATTTTTAAAATTAGAAGAAATATTGAAAGCGTCTTCACCTTCCTTCTTCTTTACCTGTGTAATGTGACTACCTTGTATCTGATCAAAATTTGACCGAGCAACTCTAAAATAAAGAGAGTGTGAAAAAATAGCTCGTGGATAAAATTGATCAAGCGGATCACAGTATAAAGAGTCATGGCACATAGATGATAGAGGATAACATAAATCCAAATCAGATTCAAGAATAGATTTATGAAAACTAACATCATCTTGGGGAAAGGAGGAGTTAGTTTTCAGCATAGGCTTCATGAGCCATTTTAGGATTTCCTCTATTGAATCTAAGTCATGACAAGTAGAATAATAATGAGGAGATGGATTAGGAATTTGATTAGTAGATCTCCAACTTTATTATCATCACAAGGATGAACCCTCATTGGAACTAGTAAAGGAGGAGGACAAGGAACAAAAGGAATAGTAGGTTCCTCCTCTGAAATTAGGGGTGTCTCATGGTTTACAAGAGTTGGGGAAGAAGAAATATTAGGTGGTTTGGATTCACCATGCAAAGAGATATGAACCAAACACTTGCACTTTTGTTTAAATAAATCCCAATTCATATTTTATTCAGGAAATTCATAACAATAGTGAAGGAAATGATCACATAAATCCTCAATTGATTCATTAGGCTTCATTCTTAGTTGATTAATTATTTTAAGAACATCTAGGTAATCATACATATCAAATTATTTATGAATCTCCTTCGCAAGCTTATCGTGAATGGATCGAAGAAGAGGGTAATGTATGATACCATATCTTAACATGACCTTCAAATGTGAGGCTGAGTAATATAGTTATAACATCCTTGCAATGTATTCCATTAGAAAGGAAAAAATAGAAAACTTGAAACAAATGTTTACGAAGAGTCAATTCACCCTCGCCATCAAACTTAAATTTGGATAGGTTATGAAAATATTCCACAGGGATGATAAGCTTAAGCTCTTTAGAAAAACATATCAGGTTTATGATTTGGGGAAGAGCCATTTTGAATGGGAGATTCAAAGCAGATGCAATGGGCACAACCTATCGTTTGTCCCTCCTCTAGTACAATTTTGTTGATAGTGTTGGAAATCAGTCAACCATGGGGGTCTCCCCAGCGTGAAGTCCCAATTAGACCTCACCTCCTTTACAATAGAGCCCCATCCAGAGTATTGACCCAATTTCCATATATTCTTATAGATTTACCTTGGCTCTAACTATCAGCAAGAGATTGGGATACACATGTAATTTAGAAAAGAAAGTTAGTGTACCTGGTGAGTGTTCACTCGTAGGTGTGTCAAGTTTATTCTATTGCAGAGGGGAATAAAGGTGAGCCTCTAAGAGAGAGGTAATCATACCAATCTAGTAGAAACACACATGAACAGTAAGAATCCATATAACATCCAACAGAATATTTCACAAAGATGCGATGGTCATGTAACTAAATTTATCAAGAAGGATTTGTCTAACATCCAACAAACCAGTCCACAAATATGTGATATTCATAACAACAATTCTCAATATGATGAACACTAAAATAAATGAAATAGTTCAACTACTTTAGCATAGGTGAAAAAAAACATGAACTAAAAACATTCACAGAATATTCTTACAAATATTCATAATCCATTTATGAAGAACTTGTTGGCCATCAGGCTTCATATATTAAGTAAAAGTTCCTAGACACATGTATCTAGTGAACACCACTAGCTCCAATAGTGGAGCATTGGAGCCACTCCTTGCTCCCCAAAAGAACTAGTTTGTCTCTCTAATGCCTTGCGGGAGGAGCCAAGATTAAAAGTCTTTTTCTCATACAATGAGGGTGTATATATAACCAAGAGGTGATGCTTCACCCTCCTTATGATGCTTTGACTATCCTCATTAATTTTTGACATCCTACGACTTTTCGACTTTAAATGACTCTTCATATTCTTAACGTGTCCTTTGGACTTCCACTTTACAATATATTTTGAATATATAATTACATAACCCACAATAATGATGTGGCATATGATTACTCGTGACAAGACATAACATGACACTGATGCAATGGACTGCATGATGATGTGGCAGTGCCAAGTTGTCCTTTTTACTACTTCTTTCTTTCTATTTGGAATAAGAGATGTATCCAATGCTTCATCTTAATGCAAGATATTATTTGTTCTTCATATCTAACCTCCAAAGGGTTTTGAGTTAGATGGAGTCTTCATGCGATCTTGATCTTTGGTCTTTTGTTGTAATCAAATGTTATTTCGTCTTCTTGTTTGATGATCATCCTTTGTCCTCAAGCTCCTTCATAGTCTTTTAGCATGTCCCCCTTCTCCATCTCCTTCATCATCTTTCAATAGCATGATAGAGTTCCTACATCTACAATCTACTCATGACAATACAACATCAGTCCGATAAACCCCTAGTCTAAGATATTGCATAATTATCCACTAACGAGGTCAAAACCAGGTGGTAGGCCAAGGGAGAGGCTTAGTGATTGCACAGTTGCATAGATCAGAAATTCAAAGGTTAGGCTTGAACCTTGATACTTCATAATGCCAAGTTCAGGATTGGACTGAGCAAAGAGATTGCATAGTTGGGGAGCTCAGGGAGCCAGGATGATGACTTGAGCATTGATTTTTCCTATTACACAACTCTAGAAGACAGAGGATCCCAGCTGATTATGTAATTGCACATTTGAAGAGATGAAGGCTGAGGCTTGATCCTTAATAACACACAATGCACATTATTGAATAGGAAGAAGAGAGAAATTGCACAGTCTTTGGAGTTAGTGATTGAGGCTCAGGGGTTTTGCATTGTTTCAGCCAACTGTGCAGTTCTCAGAGAAAAACAAGGCCTAGTGATTATGCATTTGGGTAGTTCAAGAGCTCAAGATTTGAACTTGAGTTCATAGATTGCACAATGCATAGTTGGGGCTAGGATGGAGGGCTAAACTACACAATTTTGGAGGCCAAGCCTAGGGGCTTAAGCATTGAAATTGCATAGTCAATAGTCCTAGGAGGAGGGAACTATGAATTTCATAGTATCAAGAGGTGAGGTTGCAGGTTGAGGGTTGGGACTGCCTAACATGCAGTTCAGGAAGGTTGGATGAGGCTAAGTTGTTGGGAATTTTATGAAATTTGGTTGTGTTGGGATAAATGAAGTTGATGTGAACACTGATAGGACTTGACTGTGATCACACACTTAGAAAGTTGATGACACAATGTATATCGTCCGTAACACATGAATACATACTTCCCTTATTGTGACAACCTTTGCGACAACTCACGACAAGTGCGACACTAAAGATACACTTTGTGACAACAATGACGACACTTGTGTAATAGTACATGAAAATTTGGAAATGAGTGTGAAACATTCCTTCATGATAAGAATAACTCACCATCATAAATATTTCCCCTTGAAAAAAACCAAAACCACTTTACATGATAAGAAAAAATCCCCACGTCAAAAGACAACACTTGTTATGTGAAAATAAGAGTGTGAACGACACTTGCGATATGTGAACAACAGTGAAAACAACACATGCCAAGGCGAAGATAACATGAAAACAACACTACTTAAATGGAAAGAAAGTCAAAGAAACATAAAAACAACATTTGGGACTATGAAAGTGCACAAAAGCAACAATTGGAGAAACTCACCAAAATAGAAGTACAATTGCAAACAAAGTGATGGATTGTCGATTTCAGTGTGCATTGACTCTCGACATGGATTGGAAATTACACAGGCACAGTCTTGATGGACCATTCTATGCTTGTACAATCTTGCGTAACTGAATGTGCTCATGGATTTTTTGCAAAATTACTGTGTGTGAGAAAGTGACTTCAACACTTTTAATACAAGAAGGGAGCTCAAAAAGCATCTATTTACCAAGAAGTAACTATGGAATGACTGATCACAAGCTCCACGATAGGCTCCAAAATTTGAGTGTATGTAAAATTTTGGAGGGTATTTCTCATAGTGATAACACTTGGTGACACACTGGTATAACTCCAGCTTCTATTCGTTGGTCAATTCCTTCGTGAAAGGTCTAGTTCTTCAGGAAGTATTGATTCATCATTGGTATTACCATGGCTTCCCCACTTTCCCCATGCATAAACATAGTCCCCTTCATTCCTTTACTTGGTTAAGAACAAGCATACGATCATCGATCACAAATGTTTTGAATCAGGATAGGGTAATGAATTTTGCAAGCTTTAGATTTTCAAAGTATAGATTTCATTTCTTTTGTTGTTCCACTGCCTAGAGGCCTTGATAGTACCCTGACTGAGTCACTACAGGGAGACAAACATTACTTCGCTGCCATCAGGCCTGGATAGTACCTAGATGGAGTTGCTTGCTTCGCCTCTCTGCACAAAAATCCTTTCTCTTCTTTCACCTTTATTTATTATTTTATATAGGATTGTGCATCGACACTTATTTATTTCATGGACGAAAGAGGGATCTTGAATTATTGAGAGCAGGAGAGGTTGTCCCTTTAGAGAAGCATATATAAGACCTATGATATTGGTTTTCTTGTTTATATTTTCCCCTTATCCTTCTCTAGTTGATTGGATTAGCCTGAAAACATTGAAACACAAAAACCCAAGTGTAGGCATGAGGTTTCCAGAATAGACATGGGGGTCATGTTTCGACACAAGGATTTCTAAACACAAGGATTGTATTTTCCATAGGGAAATTATCGGCCAAAATATGTAACCAAGATGAGGAAGAAGGATAGAGAGTTAGCCAATTGTTGCAGTGTTACAAATTCCCTTCCTATTTTTCCACATTCCCTTTGAGCCAACAGAGAATTTTTATGCAAGGTCTCATGGAATGAAAGGAAAGAAAACACACAACAAGGAAACAAAACCAAAAGACAAGACAAAAATTGGCCAAAGAAAAATATAATGTGAAACCAGAACCAAAAAGCACAAGACAAACTATAGGAAACAAATGCATATCCAAGTAAAATAAAATGCAACTAGACCTACTCCTAACCTAACCAGCTAGAAGGTCCAGGTCTCGTATAATGGAATTTCCAATGTAGCCACCGTAGTTGTTCTCGAACTGCATCCAAAAAGATAAAAACAATTAAAACAGATATAAAGTAATGTGAAACAGAAAACATAAGAACTTGAATAAATTACATAAAAAATTAGAGGTCTTTCCTATCAATAGAAAGATAGGGCATAACCTCTATTTCTAGCTAGTTTACATTCTTACCCTTTCTATGAACACCATAATTCAAAAAACCTCAGAAGATTCTTGTGCATCTGTCTCCATCTACATCGAACTCCTTAGCAAGAGCAAGGAAAGATTGAAACTTGTTATTTGCGAAAAAACTCTCAAGATTGTTCATACCATTCAATGATTAGATCGTAAAATTAATGATAATCCTCTTGAAAACCCTGAAAACTTTTAAAAGATCAATTTTTGAATTAGAGGCATAGGATTATGATGAGAATCTTGTGAGGGAAAATAGATCCGATCATATTCAGCAGTCATGTCAAGGTAGTGAGGACCTAATATAAACACTAGTGAAGGCTAAGCTTCCTCAACAACTCGACAAGTATTCGAATAGTGAAATGTTGAAGCATAAAGATCAAAGGATGTAAAACAACTGTCATTGGATGTGTTGGTGGGAAAATGATAAGTTCAATGATAGTCATGTGAGACAAAATAATGATTAGGTTTGTTGATTAAATCATCAAATTCCTAGTTTGTAATTAACAAATATAAATCAATTTGAACATCTCTGCGAATGGTCTAAACAATCGAACTGACTATTGGGCATGGAATCCCCCCACATCATGTTTTGTGGGCTCAAAGCCCAAGTTTTGAGTAATATTATTGTAAAGCTCCATGAAGTGCGGGCGCGGAGCCTGAATCGTATGTTAGAGTTATAGGGTTGTTCGCCCAAAGTTTTGAATGTAGTGTCAGCCTACCCATGGTCCGCGGACCATGGGATTGTATAAATAGAGCGAGGCTCTAAGTTGTAAATGGATGGAAGGAAGGAATGAAAATGAAGGAATGAAATCTGAGGGTTAGCGAAGTATAGAGAAAGGGTCTAAGTGTCTTGGGTTGTAGTAGTAGAAAGAGGCTCTACATCTGAGTGCACAAAGGCCTAGTAGAGTCTGCAGCTGAGTGCGCAAAGTAGAATCGAGTTTTTAACAGAAGGAATAAAGTAATAAAGAGAAATTCATTAACAATTCTGTGTATCTGTTCTGAATTACTACATGTTTGATATTACTTGCACTTATATTGGTTATTCAATTATACTGTTTGTTTGATGCACACACTTGCATTGTGAATATTGTTAAGTATAACTAAAAGCGTACAAATAAGTTAAGTTAATCAAATAATATCGGGTTGCGAGTAGGGACTTGGGTAATAACACTATTCGGACCCTGAATAGGACTGCGCGAGGGCAGCATCTCAGGCTGTGAGGTAGGGGTAAGTTCATGTAGTGGCGTGCACACTGGGTCGAACTGCAGACCACTTGAAATCATCAGACATCTCCAGGGTGCAGAAACCTAGTTCTAGCACCCTCCCATACTACTTCAGGTGACACCTCAGTCCATGCTCTGCAGACTGTTGCCGAAAGGGCCGGTAGTACCGGGATTTGTTTTGCTAAATCATCTTTGAACCTGGGTTAGGCCCCACCAAGCCAACAAATGGTTCCGTTGCCAGGACCGGGATCTACATAAGAGATGTCTAATGTCATGTCACTGGAATCCGACAAAGAAAGAAATTTAAAAGTGGCTGGATAGAAAAATTCATGAATTCGTGGCACAGGAAAACAGGAATTCTCTTGTATCAAAGGAACAATGGTTAGAGTGCTACATGTATACGGAAATGCACGAGATTATCTTTACATCCTTCCCCTCTGAGTTGTATGAGTGGATCGTGAAGCTAGCAAATAGTCAAGGGAGGTGTAGGCTCGACAAACCAATTGTGTGGACTCTGGAATTAGTGTGCAAACTAGAAGCATTGGAAGATAAGATCACACATGCTGTGGACCATTTGCTCGATCAGATTATAGGAGGGTTCATCACTGAGTTCACGATAGACACATCAATCAACTACAACGAGGCGGAACAACGTTTCCTCAAAGGACCGCGAGGTAAGTACATTAAATCTTTGAATACCTGGATTAAAATGATACTGTGTGAAAAGCGAGTTATGCAAATAAATTAACGTTTGGGACTATGCAGAGTGGGAAGATCTACACAAATGGAAGTAGTGAAGAATTAGAGACTGGTCCCTTGATTTCACCCTCACGAGAGAGCGAGGAGGAGCTCGCAAAAGTTTCTCCGAGAAGTGTGATCAGTTTGATAAGGTAGCGAATTCTGCGCATATTGCCCCCACCTACACTGCTACCCATTTCACCATCGTCACTTCCATCTCTGCCCACACCACCTCCGCCATCAACATAGTCCAGTATGGTGAGCGCAATTAAATTACTGGTATTCAAAGGAGTAGGAAACGAAGACCCGGATCAATTTTGGTTCATGGTAAAGGCAGTATGGGAAGCACAAGGGGTTACGGATGACAACATAAAAAAGGCAACAATGGTAAGTGTATTGAAGGATTGTGCACTGATGTGGTACATTAAACACTCTAATGATAATCCAAATGCAGGGATTGCGGAAATCCAAGCCGCGCTGAACAGAGAGTTTAGTAGGCCAAACTCGGAGACACAGTTGATTATCGGGTTTAAGGAGATCGCGATGCTTCCGAGCAAGACCCCATGGGAATTGGATTAGAGGCTGAAGGGAATGATTTGCGTAGCCAACATGACCTTGATGGATGCACAACACTGCGCATGGTTTGTAGCATCACTGAAGCCACACCTGAGGACGACGCTCTCACAGTGGAAGTTATCCACCCAGGCCAAAGCATTGGAGATTCCAATGAGACTACTTGAGAACCCTATATAGGATCTTGGCCTAGGAGTTCAACAAATCCATAAGAAACTGAAAGATTTATGTCTAGAAATGCAGAGTCTAAAACAAGATAGGACAACTCGCCATGAGGTGCACGAAGAGGTATGGTGCATCAAGTGCAAGGGACAGGGACATGATAAGGATCACTGTCAAGTCTTTGCAAACTATTTTGCAGTAGGAGGGCCAATGCTATTGAGACAAGAGGCACAAGCAGGGCCGAGCATGGTGCCTAAATTATGGTGCACGATTTTTCAGATCGGAGGAAAACATGCTACGGACAATTGTCACCTATTAGAGAAGTATACGCAGATGTCCCAACAATTGTTCTGTAATTTCTACAAGTCGGTAGGCCATGATGAGTGCACCTACAGAAGCTATGAGGTAATGATGGATCAAACCCCTACCTACAGGTGTAGAATGAAACACGAGCCCTCGATCCAAATGCAGGAATGGTGCGCGTTGGATTTCATGGGCGCAGCCAAGGTTGAGGTGGAATGGGACCAGGAAGAGGTCACTGCCAATTGATTTGTTACAATTGCGAAGGGCCAGGAAATTATGCCCGTGATTGTACAAATCCAAAAAGAGCATCATGTTTATACCTCACCCCAACTCCAAATCTCCAAATGATGAGGTTCGAGCCACGCGAAGAAGACCCGAATTTGAACATCGTGCTTCGAAGTGGTATCAAGATCGAAGATGACAAAGGTAAGAAACCTGAAGAAAGTGCATGGGTTTGCAAGGCTCCTACAAAGGAACCTAATTTGATTTGGAGCGCGCAAAGGAGACATTCATTGAAGCTAAGAAAAGCTTCACGGAGGCCTCCACTTCAGGTAGTAAGGATCAACTAGAACCGGAGATGGATCCTTCAATGCTCACTACCTTTCTGGAGACATGTATGAAGCTAATGCATGATAGCAAGGGTGTGAAAGAACTGTAGGAACTTATCACTAGGTGCACTGGGTTGGGAGCGCCACGCGTAGTACAAAAGCGTGGAAAACATACATCGCGAACAGGAAGGGAAATGAGATTCACTGTGCAAATCGATGAGTATGAAATGGATCAAGTAATTCTAGATCTAGGATTGGATGTGAATGTACTTCCAGAGCAGACATGGGAACACATGAGTAGGCCCACGTTGTAGTGGTCTCCTATTGAATTACGAATGGAAAACCAACAGAAGATCTTACCAATGGGAAGATTGCAAGGAGTAACAGTGGATATTGAAGGTGCGAGCGTGCTGGAAAATTTCAAAGTGATAGAAATTGTTGATGATAGCAATCTCTATCCTATGCTACTGGGCATAGACTGGGCCACTAATATGAATAGATGCATAAGCCTAAAAAAGAGCAAAATGATTTTTTGAGAAAAAGTCGTTATGTGTAGTAGTACTGCTAGATCCTGCTGAAGGAGTGCGATATATAGAACCAGTGCGCGATGACGATAGTGATGATGATCTTGACTGTATCTATAAGATAACAACATGCAAGCAGGATTGGGTGAATCCAATAGTAGATGGTATGATTTTGTGGGAGCATGACAGCTCTTGCACTTCAGATTCAGAAGAGGAAGTAGAATGGTGACAGAACTGGTTACATGAGGTAACCATGCTAAATTGCAACATGATGATAAGGTCATTACGCTGTGTAGGAATAGAGGCAAGGTATCTACCCATGTATGATGGGTTGACATCAGTGGAGGAATTCCTGGACAAATTTGAAACCATAGTTCTAGAACAACAACGGTTCGATGCTCTAAAATGGGCATTGCGCGCTACACCTTCAAGGTGGTGGGGTATGCACCAGCAGAGTTTCGGGGATTGGTGCGGATGCAAAAGGATGATGCTTATATGCTTTGGAGAACCTCAGCCATGAATGAGAGCCAATGTCAAGGGGTGAAACAGCTTGAGCACCCACCTTTCCAAATGGATACAGGCGTATGGTACGTAACCCACAAAAACGCACACCGCTCTCACGATAAAAAATAGGAACAACAAGCAGAAGTAGGAAAGATGAAGCACACCAAAGATTATCTATGGGGAAGCCTTTGACAAGGTGTGTGAAGTGCTGAGCAAGGTCCACCATGTGAAATTCACTAACTGGGACCTATGCATACCAACGTTTCAATGGGCCTATAGGACCATGTCTTGACCGTGAAAGTAATCCCACAGCTACGGTATGAAGTAGGGACTATAATCTCTGAGGAGCATGCGAAGCTGAGTCCACACGTAACAACACCCGTAAATCTGACAGTGCGTGATGCCCGGGATGAAGAAATCACACAGCTATGCGAAGCATAACATATAAGACTTCAGGAAGAAATTCAATAGGGAAACTTTAGACTTTGCCAACTTGAAAAGGACCAGGTACGGCTAAGTAAGAAAGTTTCTTTAATGGACGCAAAGGTCAAGAGGCTAGAAAACGAAATAAAGGGAGCATTTCTCATCGATAAACCAAGGATGGCAAAGCAAGGGGCATACGATCACACTAACAAATTAGAGGACTATCATTGAGAATTGGTTAGTCTTCTTCCGTGGCTAGGACCGCACATCACCAAACGTAGTAACTAAGGAAGTGCATTGCAAATGGTAGAGCACGTGGTGCTGATCACCACAAAGGCAGATGAGAATTTTCCGCATACCATGATGGAGGATGAGAGGGAGCCCCACACAGGTGGTGTGACCACCTGACTAGCCATAGGACGAATTGTCTTAGCACTCCAAGTAGCTGAAAGGGAGCGCGAGACTATAAATTATTTTTCCTGGGAGTTGCGTGCTCTGAGAGGTGCGTGCAGGAGCAGAATGTCACAAGGTTCGTGACCGCACATGAACAGCTGCGCTACAACGTGGGTTGGCTGGGAAGTGACCATTAGTGTCACTGTTCATGATGAGATGTCTGATTTGAGGCCAAATGGAGTGGGCGGTGGGCATTTAAGATGCGAATTATGGGAAAGATTTGGGAAAATCTGTCGCTAAGAAAGCATTGATGGCCTAGAATTGGGGGGAACGGTCGAATTTGAATTCAGAAGGGACTATAAAACTCAAAGGGCTAGCCAACAGATAACACTTGGTCATTTGAGAATTGAGCGGTTGAGCAGAGTATTAAGAGCCAAGTGATAATAGAGCACCTAAGTTCGTGAAAGAAAACATACAGTGTAGAGATGATGACAACCACTAAGGATGGGTTGGGCATTGATAAAGAACCATCGATGAGGCTGCATAAACCCCTATGGTAGAGGATGTTCCCAAGGGCACTCGGGTGGTCATAGAAATCCCCAAATCACTGCAAACGCCACGACCGAAGAAGGATAAGTAGATAATGGGACCAATACGCATGTCCCGAAGGAATCCATGACACATTAAGTTACCAATGGAAGAAAAAGGGAAGGAAATCACAATTGAAATAGATGAGGAGGAAGAAGACTTGCAGGCCCTGATTGCCATCACAGAGGAAGAATAAGACATGGAGGAGGACATCCAACCATTGCGCTCTGCAGCGAAATTACCCACGTATGTCCCTCCGTAGAGAGGGAAGACCAAAATACCAAAGGATTTGGATGCAATGAAGAGTTCACTCTAGACTCTGCACCTCCTTGATGGCATTGTATTTGAGTGCTTGCACCTAGGCCACGTGCTCACCATGAAATTTGAAGACTGGGACCTCGCAGACAGCGAGAAGTTCCCGCACCTAGAGACTGCAAATCTGATGAAGCAGAATATGGAGGGGGCAGTGATAACGTTAGAGCCGCGAAAATGGCTGCGCAGTGTGGAAAAGGTCGGGTTGTTGCATTTGTTATGGATACCACATTTCCACCGCGCGCCCATCACCATTTTCGTCATCTGGAAGCTGCTCTACCTAGTGCATGATGGGTATCTATGGCTGGAGGAGCCTATTCCCATCACGGCAGAACTCATCCACTGTATTTCCCAACTCCCCTGTAAGGAAAAGGACCCTGCAACTATAGCCAGAAAATGAAGCAATTTGGCTCTCGCAGAAGCCATGAAGGAAAAGTATAAGTTAGAGAAAAAGAAGAGGGGCTATGGCATCTCCAACATCAAGGACAAGGGGGTGCGCATAACAACTCAAATCCTAGCTAGTAAAGTGATGAGAAAATGCCACGCCGATGAGGTACCACCGCCGGTGGTCACATTGGACAAACAATTCACGGAGGGGGTCCAGTTCAACTGGGTTGAGTTCCTCTGCGAGGAGTTTTTGTTAAACTGTCGCGAGGCCTAGGAGCAGGGTAATACCTTCCACTATGCATGGTTGCTCTTATCCATCTTACTGGTAGTGGGGGAACTGCTGGAGGATAGCTAGTTCCCGAAAATTGACCAAGACTTACCAAAGGCCACGAAGTATGCTTTGCTCTAGGAAACCAAGGACGCGAAACAGATTCACGATAATAAATTTTTCTAGGTGCTCATGGAGGTGAGCATTCGAATGTGGATCTCCAAGAGGCCGTGCCTGTCATTGACGGTGCATAATATTCTGCAGCTTTTTGTAGACTTCAAGGCAGATATACAAAACATATACATCAGGGCGTGAAAGGATCTAGCGTAGCAATGGGAAAAACTACCATTTGTAGCCACTGATAACGCGATCTTTACAATGTTGGAGACATGGACTCCCGAGTGGCATGACCCAGATTTGGTGGAACTAGACAAAGCAGTACCACAGAAGCAAAAGCATGATGCCAAGCTACACGTCACCCAACTGGCTGAGAGAAGGTAGAACGAAAATGCAGTAGTTGAGGTAAGGGTAGTGTGCGAAGCGACACAGAAAGATGCAAAGAAAAAGAAGGTCGTAGAAGCAGCAATAGCAGCGTAAACAACAGAGGTGGCAAAGGAGGGTCAAGCAACGTCCTTAGGGTACGAGGCAGAGGACACTGAAATAGCTGAGGGGAGCGCAGGCCCAGGGACCGCGTCCACACAACTCAAATGGCCACACATTGTAGAGAGATCGGGCCCAAGGAAAAACGTTAAGGCTTCGAAGCTAGCGATTAACCCAATCATCTTAACCGAAGGTGATCTCCACGACATCGGCGAAAAAGTTCGTGATGTCACTAGTGAAGAAGTGCTCCAAGCCTCCAAGAGTTTATGACAGAGCACCAGAGTGTGTTGGGGGCCCTCAGGGCGCAGCTGCAAGAGTTACAGGTGCGACGCCCTTAGGAAGGTACCCTTTCTACCCACATCACAGCAAACAGTTCAGCAACCGAGCAGATGCTACATGCGATGATGGCCAACACAATAGTGTCGCCAAAGGGAGCATTAATATCGCTAGATGCGATGGACCGAATGATGGTTAGCATGATTAAAGGCCTTGGCCTTAATCTAGCTACCCTTCCCCAGGAAACACTCTATCAGCTCCAGGATGGGATCATAACAGAGATGTGTGCCAGGAAGAACCATGTGATCCAAGTGCTTAGTGAACAAAAGATCAATATGGAGCAACTCAGCTTGCAGCGCAATGAGTTGGTGTCATAGAACCAAAGGTTGGTACAGATGGTAGATGATGCTTGCTGACGCGTACCAAAGCTGGTTATCGCAGAAGATCTGCCGATAGAAGTGTGGATCCACAGTTTTTCAAGTGGAGTACGTAACGTGAGAGAAGAGACAACAAGGGTTTAGCTGGAGCTGAACCTTTAGATTGTCAAGCTGCGGTTGAAGGTGCAACCTTCCACTCCCCCAGAGATCAGAGAATGACGTGCTAGTGCTATTACAGTAAGGTTGGAATATATTGGAGGTGCAGTGCATGATTGTACAAATATGTTAGAATAGGCACTAGAGGTCCTCACGACCTTGTAGGAGGATCCCAACATCTAGCAGCTGGAAACAAAGGCACATGAACTCTAGCAGTAGTTCAAAAACATTAGAGGGACTGCGCAGACAGTAGTCCTTACTCAACGGCTAGCAAGGATGCAGCAAGCCAATGCATTAGAGTAGGTGGACATGGCGCGACACAAGGAAGTAGTTCTTAAAGCGCATATCAAGCCATGGATTGACGAAGCCTTCACAATCATAGTAGATATTGAAGGGAAGCTTGCGCAGATTTAGGGGATGCATGCACAGATGCAGCACAGCGCGCTGGAAATAGAGGTTTCAGAAGAGAGAATTTAGCAGGTTCAACAAGTAGCGGCTCAGTGCATTGCAGACGTCGAGACAGTTCAGAACCAGTTGGAGGGACTCCATGCCAATATCACCGCACTGACAAAGTGACTCGAGGACAAGTCATGATGTTTGTGTTGGGGGCCTACTGGGCATGGAATCCCCACATAGCATGTTTTATGGGCTCAAAGCCCAAGTTTTGAGTAATATTATTGTAAAGCTCTGCGAAGTGTGGGCGCGGAGCGCGAATTGTATGTTAGAGTTATAAGGTTTTCTGCCCTAAGTTTTGAATGTAGTGTTGGCCTACCCATGGTCCACGGATCATGGGATTGTATAAATAGAGTGAGGCTCTATGTTGTAAAGGGATGGAAGGAATGAAAATGAAGGAATGAAATCTGAGGGTTAGAAAAGTATAGAGCAAGGGTCTAAGTGTCTTGGGTCATAGTAGTAGGAAGAGGCTCTGTAGTTGAGTGTGTAGAGGCCTAGTAGAGTCCGTAGCTGAGTGCACGGACCCCTGTAGTTGAGTGCATAGGGTAGAATTGAGTTTTTAACAGAAGGAAGAAAGTAATAAAGAGAAGTTTCGTTACCAATTCTATGTATCTGTTTTAAGTTACTACATGTTTGATATTACTTGCACTTATACTGTTTATTCAATTATATTGTTTGCTTGTTGCGTGCACTTGCATTATGAATATTGTCAAGTATAACTGAAAGCATACAAATAAGTTAAGTTAATCAACTAATATCGGGTTGCGGGTAGGGACTTGGCTAATAACACTGTTCAACCCCTAAATAGGGTTTTGTGAGGGTAGCATCTCAGGCTGCGAAGTAGGGGTAAGTGCGTGTAGCGATGTGCATGTTAGGTCAAACTGCGGACCACTTGAAATCATGAGACATCTCCATGGTGCAGAAACCTGGTTCTAGCACCCTCCCATACTACTTGGGGTGAGACCTCAGTCTGCGCTCTGCGGACTGTTGTTGAAAGGGCCAGTAGTACCAAGATTTGTTTCGCTAAATCATCTCTGAACCTAGGTCAAGCCCCACTAAGCCAACACCAACTTCCTCACAGGTCAAATGTGAAAATACATTTTCTTTTAATTGGTTCCAAATTGTACAAGCATTGTAATCATCGAAATAATTTAAAAGGGATGCCAACACAACAAACACATGAGACTAGTTAGGACATAGTGAATGGAGAAGAATTTGATTCGCGTAATAACTCGTGCATTAATTATCACTCAAGAGGATTTTAGGTGTGATGAAGGGAAATATTTGCAATATAACATTCACAATAAAAACTGGGAGCTGACTATTATGAGATCAATTTGATAGGCATGATTCCTTTGGCCAAAGATAGTCTTTGAAATGAAAAATTTCGCAATTCCATGAATTTATGTGAGATACACAATCCAAACCCGAGTTTGATGTGACAGATTTGAACGATGATGGATCAACTAAAGAAGATTCCAAAATATGATCAAAAACCAAATCGTGAAAGTTCGAAATATTACATCTAAAATGAAAAATATCTTTCAGAAAGATATTTACATTGAGTGAAACCATGCAAAGAGAAGGATTGTGCAAAAGAGACTAGATCTGACTTAGTTCAGGGGGCTTACCAGAGTCGTGAGATCCTTTCATAATCATCAAAATAAGTTGAATTGCCTCAACTTCGTGACAAGTCCCGGAACTTTCAAGAATTGTAAAATCACATCTTCTAGATTTAACCAAATCATGCATGGTTTGAGGAAAGTTGCTACCACTAGTTTAAGTAAGACCACTGCTCACCAAATGGCAACCATCTATGTCACTAATTTGACCAGATTTTTCAACTTCAACAAAGAGATTACTCAAGCTGAAGGATTCATCTGATTGGAAATCTGAAGATGTATGAATCGATGAAATTTCATGAGCAAGCTGGTTTGGAGAGTTGTATTCTTGTAAGAGAAGAGATGATGAGGGATGGAAAGAGTAGTCAATAATTTTACTATTTTCATTTTCATCATGGATAATCTCACCACCTTGTTTCAAATGATAAGTTAAATGGATTATCCATTTATCCATTTAAACCTTGAGCATGGAGTATCTATGTCACTAATAGATGCATCAGAAATGGTAGAGCACACAAGATAGTGAGATGAAGAGGAAGTTTTGGTAAGGACATCTTCATTGACCAAATCAGATTCTACATCTAAAGTAACGTCTTCATGAGAAACTAAAAGACCAAATGATGTACCTAGGCATTCATGATCGCATACATCAACAAAGTCATCATCATTAGAATGATTATTTCCCAATGCTATGGACTGATTGAAATAATTTATTGCATTTTATTCACTGTTGAGATTAGTAGATTTGAAATCATCCAAGAATGGAAGCGCATTGTTTTTACATGGAGTATTTTGAAAAAGAGAATAAATATTCAAATCATATTCACATTCCTGCTCCTCTACCTCTGTAATGTGACTGCCTTGTATTTGATTTTAATTTGAACAAACAACTCAAAAATAAAGAGAGTGTGAAAAACTAGATCGTCAAGCAAATTGATCAGGTAGATCATGGTACAAAGAGTCATGGAAAATAGATGATAGAGGATAACAGAAATCCAGATCAGATTCGAGACTAGAATTATGAATAATAACATCATCTTGCGAAATGGAGGAGTTATTCTTCACCATAGGCTTCATGAGCCCATTTTGGGATTTCCTCCATTGAATATGAGTCATCACAAGTAGAAGAAGAATGAGAATATGGAATAGGATTTTGATTAGAATATCTCCCAACTTTATTATCATCGCAAGGAGGCACTCTCATCGAAACCGGAAAAGGATGAGGACAATGAATAAAATGGATAGTAGGTTCATAATCTAAAATTAGGGGTGCATCATGGTTTACAAGAGTCAGGGGAGCATAAACATAAGGTGGTTTGATTCACCGTGCAAATATATATGAACCAAACACTTGAACTTTTGTTTAAATGAATGTCAATCCATATTTTCTTCGGGAAATTCATGGAAAAGATGAATGAAACGATCAAATAAATCTTGAATTAATTCATTAGGCTTCATTCTTAGTTGATTAATTCTTTTAACAACATCTCAGTAATCATACCTATCAAATGCTTTATGAATATCCTTCACAAGCTGGTTGAATGAGTGGATCAAAGTAGTGCGTAATGTATAATACCATCTCTTAACACGACCTTCAAATGTGAGGGTGAGTAATCTAGCCTTAACATACTTACAATGTATTCCATTAGAAAGGAAAAAATAGACAACTTAAAATAGTTATTTACGAAGAGTTAATTCACCCTTGCCATCAAACTTAAATTGGGATAGATTTTGAAAAACTTCTGCAAGGATGGTAAAATTAAGCTCTTTTGAAAAACATCCCAAGATTATGATTTGGGGAAGATCCATTTTGAATGAGAGATTCAAAGCAGACTCAATGGAAATTTCCTGCCATCTCACCCTCCTTCTAGCATAATTTTATTGAAAGGTCTAGAAATCGATTGACCAAGGGGTGTCTCCGATGTGAAGACCAAATTATGGTGGGCGTGGAGCATGATTATTTAGAGGTCTTTGTTTCAACTGGATGTATAAACCAGGAAGATTGTACACCCCTCCATGCGGGGGTTCAGGTGGGCCAATCCCCCCGGCTGGGGGGTCCGGGGGCTAGTGGTCCCCCAGCAGGGGTTTCGGGGGTAGCAACCCCAAAGCTAAAAACATATGTAAAATTTCCTTGTAAAAGTATAGTAATTTCTAGTCAATCTAGGCCGTTCATTAGGTGGATGATCTGACAATAGAACTTATGTTTATTTTAGGGTTTTTTTCCCTAGAAGACAACCCCTCTCTTTGAATGGGGGCATTGTATCAAGGCTGTGTAATAGATGTGTATTCTCTGAGCGAGAAATAGAGAGGTGAGACTGTGAGAGAAAATAGAGGATATTACAATAGGTCTATTGTAGGTTGTGTCTCTTCATTTTGCTAGATAATAGAAAGGAAGGACTGGCTGTTCAAGGTGGACGTAGCCCAAACTGGGTGAACCACGTATATCTTTGTCTCTCTGGTTTTATGTGTTTGTGTTTTTCCGCATATTATATGTCTTGCATTTCTCTGTCATATATATAATTTTTCTAACAAATTAGACCTCACATAATTTGGAATAGGAGCCCCTTTGGGAGTATCATCCTGGTTTCCATATATTCTTTTATATTTTCCTTGTCTCTAACTATTAGCAAGGGAGAGGGATACACATGTACCTTCAAAAAGCAAGTGACTATGCCTAGTGAGTTTTCGATCGTAGGGGTGACAAGGTTCTTATATTACAAAGGGGAAGAAAGGTCAGCCTCTAAGAGAGAGGTAATAGTACCACTCTAGTAGAAATAAACATGAACAGTAAGAATCCGTCTAACATCCAGTGGAATAGTCCTCAAAGATGTGGCAGTCATGTAACCAACTTTATCAAGAAGGATTTGTCTAACATCCATTGGATTAGTCCATAACATGTGATTGTCATAACAACAATTACAACACATTCTCAATATGATAAGCACTAAAATAACTGAAATAGTTCAACTACTTTAGCATAGGTGAAAACAAACATGAACTACAAACTTTAAAAAAACAGTCTTACAAATATTCATAATCCATGCATGAAGAATGTGTTGGCCATTAGGATTCATATATTAGGTAAATTTTCTCGAACACATGTATACAATGAACACCACTAGCTCTAATAGTGGAGCATTGGAGCCACTCCTTTCTCCCCAAAATAACTAGTTTGTCTCTCTAATCCCTTGGGGTAGGTGCCCAGGTGAAAAGTCATTTTCTCATACAATGAGGGTGTATATATAACCAAGAGGTGATGCTTCACCTTCCTTGTGGCTCTTTAACTACCCTCATGACTGTTTGACTTCCTATGACTTTTTTACTTTACATGACTCTTAACATTCTAAACATGTCCTTTGGAATTCAACTTTATAATACATTTTGAATAGATAATTACATAATCCACAATAATGATGTGGCATATGATGACTCGTGGTTGGACATGACATGATAGTGATGACATGGATTGCATGATTGTTGGGTGAAAATGTGTACGTTTAGTTCTATTGTAGTACTTGCCCAACTATTTAATTTGTCAATCCAAGGTCCGTAGAGTTACGAGACACATGCACTATATATGCAGGACTGAAGTGAAACTAATTTAATCTAAATTACTGGAATTAAATTAATCTAAGAAGGCGTTAAAACACTAACTAGGAAAGCAGGAAATTGGATAAAGGAAAAGGAATGCAACATGTGAAGAAGTGAATGACAAACAACATATGTGAGCTCACAATAATAAAACTATCTCAAATTATATTACAAGATTTAAATTACAAATCATGAAAGCATAACAATAAAATATGAAAAACTAAGAATTCCCATTATTCATTATTCATTCTTCCTTATTCAAATGAAGAGAGAGCACTTTCTTATATACATGAGGAAGATAATCTTCTCATAATTACATATCCAATATTCTCTCAAGCACTCTCAACTAATTTCCCATTATTACAAGATATGATCCCACAATTCTCTCGAGCATTTTTAACTACTTTCCCATTATTACAAAATATGATCCCACAAATCTCTCAATCATTTTTAACTACTTTCCCATTATTAGAAAATATGATCCCTTTGAATCCTCCATAAATCTCTCACATATCTTGGATAAGATATTCCAACCAAATCCTCCATGCTTTTCGCCTTAGGAATTGGACAAGATATGCCAACCAAATCCTCCATGCTTTTCTCCTTAGGAATTGGATAAGATATGCCATCCAAATCCTCCATGATTTTCTCCTTAGGAATAGGCTTGCATAATTATCTCCTTAATATGGTGGAGGAGATATGGATAAGTCTCTTGGAGTTAATTCTCCACATATTTCCTACACATCACAAAACTCACATTTTCTTGAGATATATGTATATTTTCTAATATTTAGTCATAAATTCACTTATAATACAAAAATGAATAAAATGGAAAATATGAAGGTGAAACCCAAATGTATGTATGAAAATGATACGATGAAAGGTTAATGGGATGATGAAATGTAAGGAATAGTGAAGAAAAAGGTGGATGAAAATATGACATTTATGAGTCCCAACATCCTCCCCAATTGAACTTGTTGCATGTCCTCATGCAACCATGCATGGGTCTCTTTAAGAACATTTGGCATATTGAACTTTGGCTTTACATGATGATGATGTCTTTTAATAATGAATGTTTCCAGGATATGTGAAAGACATGAGTAACAATTTACATTTTCTTATGGTTGGTTCTTGTGTGACAACCATGAATACAAAGAATGTTGGTTCTTGTGTTAACAACATCCATTTCGTTTTCTATTCTCTTCTCTTCAATAATAATGTAAACACTCACTGGAAATCATAAGCTATCAATGTGCATAAGGAAGCCTTTTTGTAATATTAATGAAACATGCCAATATTGCGTATGAAGCAAAGTGCAACAAAGTATCATTGGAAAATAAATGTTGGTGAATGGTAAATGGAGTGATAGTGGTGAAGAAATGGAATCATGGAAGTGAATATGTAGTGTGGTGTAGTTCTCCCCCCCCCAACTGAATTGGTTGCATGTCCTCATGCAACTTGACATGGCTCATGAAAGGAAATGTAGCATGGTGAGGGAATTTTCCAAATATTCAAGTTAGCATATAAGGAATTGCATGATTAAAGATTAGAAAACAACATACCTCTACTTACCCAAGAATGATGAATTATGCAATAGGAATGTAGCTGTTGCTGCTGCTGGATTAGGAAAATGTGACTGATGTAACTGGATCCTGGGAAATGAAGGAATCAAAACTGTTGATGCTGAATCATGGAAAAGATAAATGCTAAAAGTGGTAATGTTGGGTGAAAATGTGTTCGTTTAATTTTGTTGTAGTACTTTCCCAACTATTTAATTTGTCAATCCAAGGTCCGTAGACTTACGAGACACATGCACTATATGTGCAGGACTGAAGTGAAACTAATTTAATCTAAATTACTGGAATTAAATTAATCTAAGAAGGCGTTAAAACACTAACTAGGAAAGAAAGAAATTGCATAAAGGAAAAGGAATGCAACATGTGAAGAAGTGAATGACAAACAACATATGTGAGCTCACAACAATAAAACTATCTCAAATTATATTACAAGATTTAAATTACAAATCATGAAAGCATAACAATAAAAGATGAAAAACTAAGAATTCCCATTATTCATTATTCCTTCTTCCTTATTCAAATGAAGAGAGAGCACTCTCTTATATACATGAGGAAGATAACCTTCTCATAATTACATATCCAATATTCTCTCAAGCACTCTCAACTAATTTCCCATTATTACAAGATATGATCCCACAAATCTCTCAAAAATTTTTAACTACTTTCCCATTGTTACGAAATATGATCCCACAAATCTCTCAAGCATTTTTAACTACTTTCCCATTATTACAAAATATGATCCCTTTGAATCCTCCTTAAATCTCTCACATATCTTGGATAAGATATGCCAACCAAATCCTCCATGCTTTTCTCCTTAGGAATTGGAAAAGATATGCCAACCAAATCCTCCATGCTTTTCTCCTTAGGAATTGGATAAGATACGCCATCCAAATCCTCCATGATTTTCTCCTTAGGAATAGGCTTGCATAATTATCTCCTTAATATGGTGGAGGAGATATGGATAAGTCTCTTGGAATTAATTCTCCACATATTTCCTACACATCACAAAACTCACATATTCTTGAGATATATGTATATTTTCTAAT
Organism: Pinus taeda; assembly: GCA_000404065.3. Lineage (NCBI taxonomy): Eukaryota > Viridiplantae > Streptophyta > Pinopsida > Pinales > Pinaceae > Pinus > Pinus taeda. The sequence continues at coordinate 40,017 of APFE031735796.1, read as the reverse complement.
ATTTAGTCATAAATTCACTTATAATACAAAAATGAATAAAATGGAAAATAAGAAGGTGAAACCCAAATGTATATATGAAAATGATATGGTGAAAGGTTAATGGGGTGATGAAATGTAAGGAATAGTGAAGAAAAAGGTGGATGAAAATATGACATTTATGAGTCCCAACAATGATTATGTGGCAATGCCAAGATTTCCTTCTTCTTTCTTCTTTCTTTCTGTTTTGAATAAGATATATATTCAATGCTTCATCTTCATGTGATATATGCTTTGTTCTTCATATCTACCCTCCAAATGGTTGTGAATCAGATGGAGTATTCATCTGGTCCCGATCTTTGGTATTCTATTGTAATCCAGTGTTTTTTCATCTTCTTGTATGATGATCATCCTTTATCCTCAACTCGTGAGGTGTCCTCTAGCATGTCCTCCTTCTCTATCTCCTTCTTCATCATCTTTCCATAGCATGGTATAGTTCCTGCATCTGAAATCCACTCATGAAAAGATGACATTAGTATTATAAACCCCTACCCTAAGATGTCACATGATGTTTCATTGAATGAGCTAGAACCAAGTGGTATGCCAAGGGAGAGGCTTGAGCCTTAAGACTATGCAATGCATGGTTCATGCTTGGACTGAGAAAAGAGATTGCACAGTTGGGGAGCTCGGGGAGCCAAGATGAGGGCTTAAGCACTGCTTTTTCCCATTTCATAGTTCTGGAAGATAGAGGAGCCTAGGTGATTGCGCAATGACACATTTCAAGAGCTTGGTGTTGAGGCTTGAGACTTGATACTATGTAATGCATAGTACATACTAGGAAGGAGAGAGAAATTATGCAGTTTGGGGAGTTAAAGAGCTACAGGAGGGGTTTGACATTGCTTTGAGAAACTACATAGTTATGGGAGGCAAAGAAGGCTTGGTGATTGTCCAGTTATGAAATTCAAGAGCGCAGGTTTTGAGCCTGAGTTCATAGATTGTGTAGTGAAAAGTTGGGGCCAAGCTAGAGGGTTGAATTGCATGATTTAGAGGCCAAGGCTTAGGATTGGGCACTGAAACTACACAGTGGACATTCCTAAGAGGTAGGAACTATGCATTGCACAATGTTAAGAGGTAAGGTTGAGGCTTGAGGGATGGGATTATGTAATGCGCAGTTCAGGAAGTTCAGATGAGGCTAAGTTGCTGGGAATTTTTTGAAATTTGGCTAGGTGTGGGATCAGTGAAACTGATGTGAACAATGATAGGAATTTATTGTGATCACACACTCAGGCACTTGATGAGACAACATAGATCATCTGGAACACATGAACAGATACTTCCCTCGGTGTGACAACCTTTGTGACAACTTAGTAACAACAAATGTGACACTAAAGAGACAATTTTTTACGATAATGACAACACTTGTGTGACAATGCATGAAACTTTGAAAATGAGAATGAAACATGCCTTCATGATATGAACCACTCATAATCATAAATATGTCCCCTTTACACAAACCAAAAACTCCAATTTACATTATAAGTGGCAATTCCCATGCCAAAAGATGACACTTGCTATATGAAAATAAGAGTGCGAATGACACTTGTGATATGTTAATGACGGTGAAAACAACACATGTGAGGGAAAAGATAACATTAAAATGACACTATTAAAGGGACATCAAGCGAAAGTCATAAACATAAAAAAACACTTGCGACAATGAAAGTTCGAAAATGCGATAATTGGAGAAACTCACCAAAATAGAAGTACGATAAAAAACAAAGTGAGGGAGTTTCGATGTCAGTGCACATTGACTGTCAACATGTATAACACATCACAAAGGCACAGTCTGGATGGACTGTGCTATTCTTGCACATGCTTGCATGAAATAATGCAATCATGGATTTGTTGCAAACTAGGCGAGTATGAGAAAGTGACTTCGACACTTCTAATCCAAGAAGGGAGCTCAAAAGTATCAGATGACCAAGAAAGTAGTACGGAACAACCGATCACAAGATCCATAGAAGTCTCCAAACTCTGAGTGTACGCAAAATTTTCGAGGGTGTTTTTCAAACCGAAAACATTTGGTGAGACATTAGTAGAACTCCAACCTCTCTACCTTGGTCAATTCTTTCATTTAGGGTCTATTTCTTTAGGAAGTATTGATTCATCATTGAGAATACCATGGCTTCCCCACTTACCTCATACATAAACATAGTCCCTTTCATTCCTTTACTTAGTTAAGCACAAACATATGATCAACGATCACATAATGTTTCAAATCAAGATAGGGTAATGAAGTTAGTGAGCTTTATATTTTCGTAGTATATTTTTCATCTCCGGTGTTTCTCCGCTGCTAGCAGTCCTAGTCAACACTCCGTAAGAGTCACTTCAGGGACAAAAAAATTGCTCTACTGCCAGCATGCCTGGACAATAGCCTGACGAAGCTACTTGCTTTGCCTCTCTATGCAGGAATCCTTTCTCTTCATTCACCCTTATTTTGTGTTTTATATAGTACTATGCATCGACACTTATTTATTTCATGGGTGGAATAATGATCCCAACTTATTGAGAGAAGGAGAGGTTGTCCCTTTAGAGAAGTACATATAAGACCTCTGATATTGGTTTGCTTGTTTAGGTTTTCCACTTGTCGTTATCTACTTAATTGGATCAGCCTAAAAACATTGAAACATAAAAAACAGAGTATAGGCATGAGGTTTCCATAAAAGAAATGGAGGTCATGGTTCGACACAAGGCTTTCTTAATGCAATGATCATATTTTCTGTCGGAAAATCATCGACCAAAATATGTAAGAAAGACAAGGAAGAAGGATAGAGAGTTAGCCAAATGTTGTAGTGTTACAAAATCCTTTTCTAATTTTCCGCATTATCTTTGAGCCAACATAGCATCTTCATTCAAGGTCTAACAAAATGAAAGGAAAGACAACACACAACAAGGAAACAAAACCACAAGAAAATATAGAAAGTGGCTAAAGAAAAGCATGATGCAAAACCAAAACCAGAAAACACAAGACAAACTATAGGAAATGAATGTAGGTTGAATGTGCAGGTAAACTAAAATGCAACTACAACTACTCCTGACCTAACCAACTAAAAGGTCTAGGTCACGTATAATGGATTTTTCAATGTAGCCACCATAGTTGTTCCCGACCTGCATCCACAAAGATATGAACAATTAAAACATATATAAAGTAATGTGCAACAGAAAAGATAAGAACTTGAATAACTTGCAAAATAAAATAGAGGTCTTTCCTCTTAGTGGAAAGATAGGTCATAGCCTTTATTTCTAGCCAGATTAAATTCTTACCCTTTCGACAAGAACCATCATTCAACAAACCTTAGAAGCCTCTCACGGATGTGTCTCCATGTACACCAAACTCCTTATTTGTTAGGTCCCTATAATACAGGTGATTCCCCCATTACTATTATCATTGTAGCCCTTATTGTTATTTTTGTGCCCCTATTGTCCCCATATTTTTATTATTTCTCCCCATAAAAGCCCACTATTGTTATTGTTGTTCCCTTATAATATTATTATTATGTCCGCTTTGATTATATTGTGACCCCTTAGACTCCTATATATAAAAAGGAGGTTTTGTCATTTGTATCATCCAAGAATTATTCATTTGTGTAATGTAAAGGAGGTTTCCCCCTTGAAGAGGCAGATTTTGAAGGCATTGATCTATATTTTCTTCTATTTTGTGAGTTGGTTACATAACATTTGGTATCAAAGCTTTGGATTCTAGGGTTTCGCTTCTCCAAACAAGTCATCACAACATTTTCTCCATAAATTGTTTTATACGACGTTTTAGAAAATAAAAATAAAACCCATTTGAGTCGAAGTTTTTCTAAACCTTGGGCCCAAATTTCAGATCTTGTCTCACTATATTTTCAGAAATATGATTCAAGGACGTTAGGGTTTTGGCAGGATCTCGAATTATATCTCAAACATGTTACCTGGGGAAAATTGTCATAACTTTCTTTCTGAGAATTAGATTGAAATTTAGTAAGAAGTTACTAAAAGAGGATAGCCTGTAGTTTTATAATATCATATTCAAGTTCTAAGGTTGAAACAGTGACACGTGGAACTTCGTACAAGTTCGCTCTACTGAGCTAGTCTATAATCAGGTCATCGTGGGAGATTTGGCATAAATATTCCTTGGAGAATCCAATATTGATCAAACTTGCAGGGTTGGAAGGAGGACTCATATGGCTACCGTAGGATGCAATTTCAGACGTTGAAGATCCGAAATTACAGATATAAAAAAGATTCAATATCGATCTTCTACAAAGTGAAAAAAAGTGTGTAGCTTCTTTAAAATTTTGCATAAGTTTGGTTTAAAAAAGTAGTTTGAAGGAATTCAAAGGACATAGTGAAGCATTATTATCATTAATTGATGCCATGAAGAAAGACAATGGAAACACGTAGTAAGAAACCTGAAAGCTTTAGCATGACTCATGAAGAAGAGGAAGAAATGCAACATGATATATCAAAATTACGAGACCTAGTGCAACAAAATTTCACTGTCACAAAAAGTAACAAAAACTAAGATGGATAGTTTAAAGAAAGACATGGAAAATAAGATGGATAGTGTGGAAGCTAAGATGGATGTCATGGAAGCTAAGATGGATGGTTTAAAGAAATATGTGTAATCTAAGATGGATGGTATAGAAGAAAAACTTAAAGGCAACATGGAAGATTTGAAGACATGCATGGAAGTTAAGATAGATGGTTTAGAAGAAAAACTTAAAGGAAACATATAAGATTTGAAAATTTTGCTACAAGAAATGCTTACCAATGGTGAAAGCGTAGTAAAGGAAACTCATGAGGAGAACACAAGAAATTTTTATCATGATTTCATAGAATCCAACGGTGGATTAAAGACCCACCATGTTCCAAAGGTCAATATGAGGAAGTTTGATGGCAAGGATCCTTTAACATGGATACTAAAGATGGAGCAATATTTCGATCTCCATAATGTGAAAAACACACAAAAGGTACACATTGAAACTTTATATTTGGAACCAAATCAGTTTTATGGTATCAATGACTTTTCTCTTGTAAACAAATTGTCACTTGGAAATTTTTATGAAAGAAATGATAGCACATTATGAGGATACAAAAATAAACACTTTTTTTCTCCAATTGATAAATCTCAAACAAAAGGGTTCAATGATGGAGCACATTGAGGACTTCCAAAAATTGAATATCAGGGTAAAAGATATTCCAGAGGAGCATAGGATTGATGTGTTCATAGGGACTTTAAAGGATAACATCCAACATGAGGTTTGACTTTGGGAACTTAATTCATTGGAGAAGGCATTCAGGTTGGAAAGAAAAATGGAAAGCAAAATTATGGCCAAAAGGAAGCATACCACTCATAACTATAAATATGGAAGTGTTGTTTCCCCTAGCCTTCTACAACCTACAAGGTTGACACCACAACAATTGGAAGAAAAAAGTGAAAAAGGGCTTTGTTACAGTTGTGATATAAAATACACTAAAGGTCATAAGTGTGCTGAGAAGAAATTATTTTACATAGATTGTGAAGAGGAGGAAGAAAAGGAACAAGAAACATCAAAAGAAGAGGATATACACCAGGAACAAACCCTAGAGAAAGAAGAAATGAATCCAACAATATCTTGTAATGCATTGCCCAGAATTACCACTCCTCAAACTATCAAGATATAAGAACATATCAAGAGGAAAAAGGTAATAGTGTTGATTTATTTGGGAAGTATCCATAATATTATTCATTGTTAGATAGCCAAGGAATTGAATTGCTCACTATATCCAGCACCAGAGTGTCAAGTGATGGTTGCAAGTGGAGGAACAATGTATTTCTTGGGAAAGTGCCATAATATAAAGCTATCCATGGGAGAATATGTATTGAATAGCCCAATGCTTTCCATTCCAATAGGTGGTGCTGATGTTGTACTAGGAGTCCAATGGCTACAATCCTTGAGTAGAATAGATTTTAATTTTCAAGAACATTTCATGAAATTTTCTTCAGAAGGAAAGGAAGTTGAATTAAGGGGTATCACAGTGAAACTAGGAAAGATAATCGGCTCTAACGAAATGATAAAGCTTCTAATTTAAGAAAGAACAATAAGGCGTAATTGCACAATTATGTTCACTAGAGGTTCCCGCATCGAAATCATCTATTTCTCCAGATCTCCAAAAATTCTTGGACAATCATTCCAAGGTATTTGAGACTCCCAAAGGCCTTCCACCTATTCGTGATCATGATCATGCTATTCATTTGATTCCAAGAAGTGTTCCTCCAAACATCAAGCCTTACAGATATCCCTATGCCCAAAAGAGTGAAATTGAATGTATGGTTACAGAAATGCTAGAGGCTAGTATAATTCAAACTAGTCAAAGTTCTTTCTCTGCTCTAGTAGTATTGGTGCACAAGAAGCATGGGCCATGGTGCATGTGTTCAGATTATAGGGAGCTCAACAAGCTCACTATTAATGATAAATTTCCCATTCCTGTCATTATTGAATTATTGGATGAATTGCATGGATCAATTTACTTCACCAAGTTGGATCTTCGTGCTGGAAATAATACTGAGAGGGGGGTGAATTAGTATTATCAAATCAATAAATTTTTCATTTCATACTCAAATTTATATACACTACTTTAATGAAGGTAACACGCATGTACACGCAACTATCTTTAAAGCAACCAATGTATATCCAACAAACTTATGATTCACTCTCTTTTTTTCTCCTTTGTTATGTCCACTCAACTTTCATACAATTTGGATGTGTTGAGCTGGTAATCTGGGATCGGAGAACTGGTACGACTGGGCCTAGTTCATCATGGCTTGAACGAAGGTAATGGAATGGGGTTGCAGGCTGGCATCGGTCCTGCAGCGACCCCCTGACACCCTCTCGGCATGCTTGCCCAGACTTGAACCTCCCTTCTCCTCTCGATGAAAGCCTTTTCACCCCGCATCCTCTCTACCCTTTTGTTTTTAATCTTTATCGTTTGCTATTAGGGTTACCGAAGCACAGCTCTTAGATTGCTTGGGTAGCCTCCCATCATTTTCCTCCAGCTTGTAAGCCCCTAGCGGTTACTATGCCTCCTCACTTCCCGCCCCAGGACGGTCCTATTCCAACAACGCTGTCGGTGCCCGTCCCCAACGGTTACCTGGTTCTGAGGTTCTAACCTATTTTTTAGCACCTGGCATAATGGACCTTGATGAGGTGGACTATTCGGACTCTCCGCTAGCGGACGGCTCCATCTGGCGATCCACGTTTGCGGCTTCGGGAGGTCTGTACAGTGATAGCTTGACTACCAGTATTGAGGACCTCACTCAGTCGTTGAACCCTATTCTCTCACCCTCTCCTCATCTGGGAGAACCCTCTACCTAGATTCCTTTCGTTGTTCCCTCCCTAGCCTCGCTTGGTTTTCTCTCAGACTTCTTCCAAGCCTCTTCCCCCTACGCTGGCCCTTCGGATCCGCCGTTTGCACACCCTCCCCCGACTCAAGCTGAGCCCCCCTGGGCGGCCCCCCTCAATCTGGTTCGGTCCCTCCCCCTGCGGCCCCCGTCTCCTCTGGCAGTTTCAATTCGATCCCCCCTCTCCCAGAGGCTTTCCCCGACCCCCTCCCGAACCCTAACCCTCCTCTCCCGCTCGAGGCTCCGGTGGAAGCCAGGGTCCCTTCAAACCCAAATCGCATTTCCTCCCGACCATCGAAGAAACAATGCTATTTCAAATCCCGATCATCGGACATCATACTTAGGCTCGAAGAAGACATTCAGTAGGGGGACGCCATGGATTTAGCGGACAGGGTGCCAGTGGGTCACATCAGAAGCAGGAATTCCTCAACGGAAAGACTGAAGTTGTGGGCAGCGGAGATCTGGGGTCAACATCTGGCAGAAATCCCTTTTGTCTAGACATTCATGTGAGGATGGTTCACGCTGAGGTTCGCCAAGGCCGATCACATGAGTTGGGTCTTGTCGTCTTTTTGGCACTTTGAAAAAGCACCGGTCCTGCTCAAAAGATGGTCGCCCCTCTTCGACCCGGAGACTGAACAAATCGGGGTTGGACCGGTCTGGATCAGGCTTCTGGGCTTGCCCCTCCAGTACTGGTCTGAGGACATCTTCAGGAGAATCGGCAATACCTTGGGTACTTACATAGAGTCAGACGAGTCATACATCACAATGGGAGTGATGGCATATGTCAGGATTCTAGTGCATACGGACACAAAGGGTGGCCTACAGGAGTATATTACCATTCAATGGAAATCGTTCTCGAGAAAGCAAAAGTTGGATTATGAAGGAATCCCCTATCGCTGCAGGAGATGCCATCAAGTGGGTCATCTGTATAAAGACTCCCCCCTTCTCAAGAAAAATTCTCTGGATAGCGGAGAGAAGGAACCTACACCGAATGCCAGGATCCGTGAGCCACAGGTCGAAGCAGCTCAAAAGGCGGAGAAAATCAAAACCTTGAACACTGTGGAAGTGTCGTTCGCACCCCTGCAGAAAAAGAAGAGAAGGAACCTGATCAAGCCCCTCTCTCCACCTCTGACGCACTCAAAGGTAGCAAAAGGTGACGTCTTCTCATCGGGTATGTCTCTCCCCCCTGCTTCCTCTAGTTCTCATCATTTTTCATCTTCATTATCGATATCCTCCTATTTACCCCCTCCGATCCTGACTCCCACCCCTCCCCCACCAATGGCTCTCGACCCGGCTGCGGTTTCCCAGGCTCCTCCCCTCCCCTCTAGGACAAGTCATCTATATATGACTTGCCCCATCCCAAAGCCATCGACCATTTTCTCCTCCTACTCCCTCTTGTCCACCCCCGTCCCCTCCCTTCCAACTCCCTCCCCTTCTATAATCTCTACACCGAGGTACTCCACTCACTCGACTGCAAAGTAGAAAGAGCTGGATGCCACCCCTCATATCCTCTCGCCCAAACGAGGTAGAGGTAGACCATCCAATCTTCACAAAGCAAAAGAACAAGCGGGTGACGAAGTAATCCTAGGTAAACAACACCCCATTGAAAGGGCACTTAGAGCAAAGGAAACCGTTCCCAAACCCCCTCCATGAAAATTCTGTCCTTCAATTACAGAGGGATGGCCAGCCCCAAGAAAACGTTGGCCCTGAAGCGTCTCCTCTTATCTGATTTGGTCGATGTCATCCTTTTACAAGAAAACCTCTGTAAGGCAGACTCGGTCATCCACACTCTAAGCTCTTGGATGCCAGGATGGATTTTCCATGCTCTTGATGTCTCGGGATGCTCAGGGGGAATTGCAGTTGGGTTTAAGCAGAGCACCATTAACCTAAAGAAAATATGGGGAGGGGGAGGTTTTCTGGGAGAAAATATCTATTCCAAGGATCTGGAGGAAGAGCTGAGAATTATCAACGTCTATGGACCCTGCCACAATCAGGAGCTTTTCTGGAGAAGGCTTCTTAGTACCCCCCTCCTCCTAGAAGATAATGCGATCCTTGGAGGGGATCTGAACTTCTCCCTGGGTTTCTCAGAATCATGGGTACACCAGGCACAGATAGACCTGCTATCCGATTTTTTTGAGCATCTTCTAGAAATCCATCACTGGATAGATATACCCTCGGCAAAGATTCAACATACCTGGAGGAACAACAGAACAGGGGAACAAAGTCTGGCCAGGAGGCTGGACCGTTTTATCATCAAGGAGGCCTACCACAACAGCCACCCCAGATCAAGACAATGGGTCAGTAGTGGTGGAATCTCGGATCACTGGCCCATATATTTAAAGGTTGGAGATAGACGACATAAGCACACAACCCCTTTCAAATTCAACTCTACATGGCTTCGGGACCCCTCTTATATCAATCTAATAACCAATTACTGGAAATCACACCCAATCATCGTGGAGGAGGATCCAGCAATTCGGTTTGTAAAAAATCTCCCTGAAGTTAAGGGTTTATCCAGATATTGGGCCCACAAGAAAAGGAAATAGGAGGATCTAATCATAACTCAAGCTGAGCAGATGATCGCAGATCTTGAATCTCAATCAGAGGGAAGTTTCCCTACTTTGGAATAGAAAGCCTCTTATGAATCTTTAACCAAGCAAAGGGCACAAGTTCTAAAAGACAGAGAAGCGAGCTGGTGACTAAGAAGCAGAGTGATATGGCTACAGGAGGGGGATGAGAACACAAAATTCTTTCACTGCTTTGCAAATGGCAGGAAAGCAATCAAAACTATATGGGAGCTGCAAAATGACCAGGGGCAACAGGTACACACCTCAGGGGCACTTGCATTTTTGGCCACCTCTCACTTCAAGAACACCTATAAGGCCCCAAGGGAAGCCAACCTACTAGAAATCATGAGAGTGGCAGAACACTTCCCCAGGTTTGTGGACGTAGGGGAAGAAGGGGAACTAATCAAAGAGGTCACGCTGGGGGAGCTTGAGGCTACCATCCGGGGTTTCCAAAGAGATAAAAGCCCTGGACCTGATGGCTGGCCTATAGAGTTCTATATAGCCTTTTTTGACCTATTAGGTCAAGACCTCCTCACAGTAATCAACCATTGCCGCCTCAATGGAAAAATCCCCTCGGCCATCAAATCTACTTTCATCACCCTCATTCCCAAATCTGACAAGCTAGTCTCTTACAATGACTTTCGGCCCATCTCGTTATGCAATAGCCTCTACAAAATCATGGCCAAAATCCTCACTAATAGATTAAAGCCCATCCTTTTGGCTCACATATCCCCTTAGCATTTTTCTTTCCTCTAGCATCGCCAGATCCACGAAGCCATTGAAACTGCACAGGAACTCCTACATTCGGTGCAGAGTAAGAAGCTGAAGGGCATGATCTTAAAAGTGGATCTCTCCAAAGCTTTCGACAGAGCAATCCTGCTCTACATCTGTATGCTCCTCACCCATCTGGGCTTCCCTTATATGTTTATCAAATGGATCATGAGTTGCATTTCCGATGTGGCCTACAGTGTCCTCCTCAATGGATCTCCCACACCCTTCTTCACCACCGAGAGGGGCCTCAAACAAGGCTGCCCTTTATTACCACTGCTTTTCCTGCTCATCATGGAAGGGCTAAGAAAACTGATAGGAGCAGATCACAGGAGGGGCAGGCTTACAAGAATAAAAATTATGGAAAACTGCTCTCTTACCCACCTCCTCTTTGTGGACGATGTGCTCATTCTCTTAAACGACAACTTGGCCTACACCTGTGCCTTACAGAATGTTTTTGACATCTTCCAGAAGGCTCCAGGCATGACCATCAATGTACAAAAATCCACCCTCACAGCTATAGGATGCACGCATCATGAAGTACACTACACTCTCAGCCGGTTCCCATTCCCTATACACACTATGGAGGAAGGCCTGAAAAATCTCGGATTCCGACTAAAACCTGGGGGATACAAAATTGTTGATTAGATCTGGTTAACTGTTAAGGTGGAAAAGAGACTGAATGTGTGATACAACAGGTATCTTACTTGGGCAGGAAGACTCGCCCTCATAAAAGCAGTGTTGGAAGCAACACCGATATATTGGATGTCCCTGGCTTGGATCCCCAAGGGAATTCTAGCCAGACTGCAAAAGATCTGCTACAGATTCTTATGGAAGGGGAACAAACAGGGGAATCTCTTCGCTTGGGTAAAATGGGAAGCAATTGCCAGGCCTAAGAAATGGGGTGGATAGGGTATAAAAAGGCTGGATTTTTTCGCTAAAGCACTGGCAGCAAAGCTAGGATGGAAGCTCATCACCTCGCACAGCCTCTGGACGAGAGTAGTATATGATAAGTATATCACCCTGGAAAACACTTTCGACTGGATTTGCAGGGAACACAGGGCAAGCGGTAACAAATCCAATATATGGAAAGTAGTTCTATCCTCCCTCCCCCTCTTCTGGGAAGGCCTAACATGGCAGATAAACCAAGGGACCACTGTTCGTATAGGAATAGACCCCTAGATTGGATGTGGAAATGCCCACCGACTTCTAGCACAGCTGATTGCCCTCCTAAAGAAATCAGGGAGTTACTCATATAGCAAACATTGCAGACCCAGAAAACTCCTCTTTCTTCCAGTAGGCCTAGAAGACAGCACAAGAACTCCATATCCCGGGACACTGGAGGCAAGATTGGGAGGACTTCACAGAAGCTCTCACACAGGCACACATCAGGATAACGCAAGAAGAAGATGAAGTAGTTTGGGCTTTCGCAAAAAATGGGAAATACTCCCCCAAAGAAGGCTACCTAAAGCTCATACAACATGTTCAGCTAGAAATCGTACAACACTGGTGGAAAGCACTCTGGAAGCTCAAAGCAACACCCAGAACGTGAATGCTTACGTGGAACATCCTTTTCAACAAGGTCCCCACTGGCTCAAATCTGATGAGGTGATCCTTTCATGGGCCGTTCTGGTGCCACCTCTGTAAGGAAAATGACGAAGATACCGAACACTTATTTCTGACTTGCCCAATTGTCACAGAGCAACGGACCCTCATCACTTCATCTTCCCCCTCCCTACAACATTGGCAAGGGCACTCTATCATAGAGGCCTGGCTGGACTGGCTTGTGAAGCACAAAGGCAGAGACAGAAACATTCCCCTCCTAATGTGTTGGGCTATCTGGATGCCGAGGAACCGAGCCATTTTTTACTCTAAGGATCCCCTGTTATAGCTCCAAATCTCACTATTATGGTTTGTGATGCTGCACTCATGGCCTAGGGCAACCCCTCCTTCCAGAACTGGTCCCAAATCCAAAAAACAGTGTTTTATTCCATGTACGTGACATTGCCCTGAGTTAAACGCGTGTATACGCGGGTCCATATATACCCAACCCGCGTATATGTATTAAAACACTTAAAAAATTATAAAACTCCTTATTTTTGAGTGGAGATCGTGGGTTTTACCTGTTGATCACCTGTTAGTTCCCATGGCCCCAACTGTTCCCAACCAATTCCTAACTAAAAAGCTACTTTGGAATTGGTATAAAAAGACATCAAAGGGAAGGCCTAAGGGGAGGAGAGAAGAGAGAGAAAGGTTATTATACTGAGATTTTCCCCTGACCAGGTCTGAAGACCCTTGTGCCTTCTGCACTTCCCCCATTTGTACAGGAAACCCTTGTTTCCTTTTGATTTGATGTTCATCCCTTAGCTATGACATCATGGAGTGAGTCTTGGAAGGAGATATGCTAGAGGCTTGAGGCGGGACGGATCCGGAAGGAAGCCGTGCTTGGAGCTTGCGAAAGGTTGCTCAAGTGATATTACTCCTTTTGTACTTTCTATTTGTCTATAATAAAGAAACACGTCTTGATTCCCGATATGCTTCTTCTTTATGTTTATGATGTTCATGTTTGAATTTCATGTATGAATGGTTGTTTAAAGTTCATAACTAACTTCCTTCTTTTATAACATAAAGATGATTTTTGTATAAATCTTTGTCCATATATTGCTGTATTCTTTGGAATTGTTGGTTTTACAGGGCAAAGGAGTGAAAGGGACGCGAAGAAGGGTTTGGACCCTTGAGGAACTACCCGAACGTAGGACCTGAGGTACGTCCTTCTTACTTTAGAATTAGCTTTTGCTAGCATAATGGTTGTATGTATGCATGTTTCTTTGTTTAGACAACTTTCAGTCTGCTAGGGTTCTACCCAAAAGCCCTAGGGGATTAAATCCCTCAACAATCTCTCGTGATTTCCATTTTTATCAACTTATTTTTTCCATATGAGCCTTGGTTTTTTCATTCCATCGTCACTATCTGCTTGGTCAATCATATGCTTTCACTTGGTTTTTAACCTTTCTTGAGGAACAGCTATTATGAGTGGGCTTATTAGCTACCCTCTTGACCTTTATGTGTTTTGAGTAGCTCCATCATGACTGGAACCAGTTGCTACCCTTTATGCAACTCGTTCCTCTTGAGGAGTTCTCTTTTAGCTCTTTTCAGACTCCCAAAATATGAAAAGCTCATCGATCACTTATCTTTTCGAACTCATAAAAGTAAATGAAAATATTTCTACTGAGTATAAGTTTAACCCTTTTCCAAAATGAGACAGACTATCTACGAAAAAGGAATACCTTAGTCAAACATGGCTAAGAGATTCTCTTGAGTATTGTTTTCTACCTTTTCAAAATTGAGAGACTATCTACGAAAAGGGACATCTAGGGTTTTCTTTCTTTCCTCTTTTTTCAAACTCTCTAAACATGAAAAATATGTCAAGTTTTACCTTCGCTAGACTCATTAAAACATTAAACAACAATGGACTTGTCGAACATGACAAGGCTGAACTTGTTCTTCTTAGGGTTTGTTAAATATACTTGGAGGGATTCATCCAAAGGGTGAACTTACAGATCAAGCATATGTTATCCTCCTCAAGCTTGTTAAAAAATAAAGAGGTACTGACCAATATGATTGGGGAAATTGGGAAAATAGGTATTCCTTTTGCTAATGCCATCGATTCGCTCTTGAACATGACACTTTTCCACTTCATCTTTGTGGCTATTGGGTTGGGTAATATTCTTGTATTTTGGTATTTCTTCATGATGAGCAATGGTGTTCACTTTTGATTTGGATGATTCACTTATGAAGTCAAGCCCTAACTTATCATGTTTTGGTCTTTGACTATTGAGGATGACATCAAGGGTTTGAGATATTTGAAAAATTATATTGACCTGGTTCAGTTCCTTCATTAGAGAGACAACTTCAGATTCTAATTTTTCACAGATTTCTTCTTTTTCCTTTAGCTTGTTGTTCAAGATTTCTTCTATCCTCTTTGATTATTCTTTTTCAATTTTGAGGGAGATGATATTCTTCCTCAATTTTTCATTTTATTCAATAATACTAATCATAAAATCATCCACATTTCCTTCTTCTTCTTCTTTAGGTTCATTATCATTTGTGAATGCCATGAACAACACTTCACTACTTCCAACATAGTATTATTATTCATTAGAATCATCAATGTATTTTTTGATGAAGAAATTCCTTTTGGTAGAGCCTTTATTCTTGAATGACCTTTTCTTAGATTCATCTTCATCATAATCATCACTTTATTGTTTGGATAAAAAATTCTTGTTTGGTCCTTTCTTCTTGAATCTTCTTCTTTTGGGTTTATGTTCATCATCATTATCATCCTTGAAAGGGAAATTTGCAACATAATGTCCTATTTTACCACATTTAAAATAGATGAGAGGGCACTTACCTTTGATTTTTGATCCTTTCTTTAGATTCTTCACAAATTGTGCCAATTATGTTTCAACACCGTGTTTATCGCTGCTACAACTACAATTCGTCCCTTTCCTTGATGCTATTGATGCCTTAAATGCAACTTCTTTGTGGTTTGAGTTTCCTATCCTCATTTCATATGCAATGAGAATTCCATGAAGCTAATCCATTGGTAAGGTGTCTAAGTCTTTCAAATATTCTATTGCATAAGCTTTGGAGTGAAAACGGTCTAGGAGAGATCTCAGAACTTTTTTCACAATCGTATTCTCCTTAGTATCTTCACCAAGTCCTTTGAGAGAGATGACAACTTCATCTACCTAGTGAAAGTAAGTATCTATGTTAGGATTTCTTAGCTCTTTTAGTCCATGAGTTGTGAACTAATTTTCTTTTTTGGAATTATACTTGTTCTTCTGGATCAAAGATTATACTTGATCGAACTATCCATTACTTGTATTTATACTAATTCATTGGTACTTAACAATCATGACTCAAGGAGAGACAACCTATGTGTAGGAGGTTGGCTTGAGTAGGCTTATAGATAGTGTATTTTTATACTTAAAATTTTAAATTCTCCTCAATGCTAAAGAGTTAAAGGGCATATAAATACTTGTTAGAAAGTTCTAGACATCCTCTACAAGTTGATGTGATTATTTTCTCAAGAAAATGTCTCTATTTTCATCAGTTATCAATGATATCAATTTTCATTCCATAAGAATGTTTTCCATGGCAACTAGGGTTTCATCATGTATTTAGCATAAATATTTAGGGTTCCAAGGTGCTCCTACCTCAGACTCTCAAGGAACAAAGTTCTTCATGAACACCTGTCCATAAATATTTCATTGTCATCGTCTTATGTTAGGAGTCTAAAATAATAAATTATTCTCTACAAATATTTTCCTCCTAAATCCTAAGGTTTGTTTATTGGATTTAAACCTAGTTTATTTCTTAATTGTACTCTAGATTTGGAAATCTAATTTCTTCATAAAATTGGGAAAACTTAATAATATTGTCTGCATGAACAGAGTATTTTTATGATTTATTTCTTCAACTTTTATCTACAATCTATTCTTGTATTATTTAATTTCACTTTCACATGAAGAAAACATATTAAAGAAAAACTTTTGTTCATTAGGATTCCAAAGCCCATCCTCAACAATCAAAATCATTGTCATGTATATAACTACGAAGACAACTTGAAAGAAAGTTGTCTTATTATTCTTTTTCCCTTCCTTCCCTTCTTTCATATAGATACACTCCACTATCTCATTTTGCGCATCATGGAAATGTAATTTTATGATTTTCTTGTGCTTATCTTTTCTCAAGCCCACAAATATTTCCTCTTCCACAACCTACTCACCCATATCATTTTTAATATCAATTTGAGGTTACTCACACAAAACTTTCTCATTGTCTCTGTTGGGTATGTGATATTCTTTGCATGACATATATACACCATGCATATATGGGGGGTCATACGAGGGTATTGATGTGGGTGGGGGGGGGGGGGGGGGGGGGGGGGGCGGGGGCCGGCGGGGGGGTGGGGGGTGGTGTTGGTTCATGGGTGTTAGTCCCTACATAGTGTTAGATGCAACACCCCGAAAATTAATTTTGAGTAGTGTTTTGTCCTACTTTGGCAATTTTTAGCACATAGTTTTCACTTTTAGTAGTTTTTGGGTGGTTGATGTTTTTGCCCGTGGTTTTGTAGATTCGTTCAAGGGAACTATAGTTGTGTTGTAATCTAGGGTAAATGGGTTATGGTTTTATGAATTATATAGCTTATACATATTGTATTGCAACATTTGTAAAGAAATATATTAAAAAAATATTTTCAGTTTCCCAGTTTTGGTTTTCCATAGTAAAATGTTTATGTTAATGTGTGCGTTGTCCATTGAATCTTTTATGTTTGATTCAAAATTTGTTTACAAGATTTATTTGTGGAGGGTTAAAGCCTACATTTGGTATCAGAGAAGTTTTGGATTTACGAGGATTGCTTTGTGGCTAATGGGTTTTGCTTGGGCTATGGTAGACCATATTACAGTGGGAAATATGTGGAATTGATTATTGTGGTGAAAAAGAATGGAGACCAATTTGAAGATAGAGATTAAGAAATTCAATGGGAAGAGTTTTAAGTTCTGGAAGCTCAAAATGGAAGATTTGTTGGTGGATAAAGATCAGTGGATCACCATGGATCTAAGTAACACACCAACAATAATGTCAATAGAAAACATGACCAACTTGGATTGAAAGGCAAAGAACACAAAACAATTATGTCTCTCATATTCAAAATTACTAAATGTTTCAAGGGAAGCTACAACAAAGTATTTGTGGTATACGTTAGGGTATATATATCAACTAATTCCCTAGTGAATAAATTGATGTTGCGAAAGAGGTTGTATAACCTAAGGACAAAGGATTGAAACTCAATGACATAACATCTAAATTCCTTCAATAATGTGCTAATTCAACTATTATCTATTGATGCTAATATTTTAGATGATGATAAGTGTGTCAATTTGTTATGTTCTTTACCAAACTCTTGGTATAGTCAAGGTGTTGCAATATGTAGTAATGCAACTACTTTAAAGTTCGATGAAATAGTTTCATCCTTCTTATCGAAGGAGATGAAATGGAAAAACATGGAAATTATGAATGGAGATGCCTTTTTTGTAAGAGAATTCTTCCAGAATAGAAATAAAAAATGTCCTTGAGTGAGAGATATAAATATATAGGAATATCTAAATCTCTAGGAAATTTCATAAATATATGTTGGAGATTTGGAAAAGAAAGGAATTACAAGAAATACTACATATCTAAAATTCTTGAGAAAGGAAAGGGATCTGAATATGTTCCTTATCCATAAGAAAAAACCACCTTGGACGAAGGAGGGGATTTGTACTTGGCTTCTTCAAGTACACATATAGATCATGAAGCATGGTTGGTCGACTCAAGTGTCTCCTTTCTGTTGGGTTGTGTTATATTCTTTCCACATAGTTAATAGGGGGTTTGAGGGGTACCCGTAACTCCACTTTAAGGGGTTCGGGGCAGCGCCCTGGAAAATTTTGGTTTTGGACCCTATGTTAGGTTGGGCGGACCCACCTATGGTTTTGTGCATGATTTTCGCACATGTCTTTTGGACGCGATGGTTTTCAATCCATGGTATTGGATCAATGGTTGTTTGGTCCATGGTATTGGACGTGATGGTTTTTCGGTCCATGGTATTGGATGCTTCAGCATGTATAAATATGTATTGTAACATTGAAAGGAATATAATGAAAAATCAAGCTGGTAGTCTTTGTTTTGAGATCCAGTGGGAAATCTTTGTGTATATGTGTTTTATGTGTTATGCTCTCGCATTTTTTATTTTTCCTGTGATTTAGAATTCGTATGCAGGTAATTT